>ML305938.1:6179-25099 GCA_005239505.1 Nicotiana paniculata | reverse complement strand
CTTTGCAAATGAGAGGGTGGGGGGGTGGGGGTAGTTTAGGACACTTATATAGTAAATGAAGATCAGTTCTCAGCCATTGGATCTGGGAAGATGAACGTCTGAGATCTTTTGAGTTAATAAAATGGGGTCGTTTTGGAGGGTTTGGGGTCTGGCCGGGTTTGGTTCATTTGGGCCTGGGTCGTTTGAGTGTTGGGAAAGGTGAGTTTTGGGACTGGGCAGATCTAGCCCAGGTCCGACTTTTAACCCATTTTTAGAATGTAAACTAAATTAATTAATTAAATTAAGACTAAACATGTAATAATTAATTTTAGACTAGTTTTATCCAATTAATTAATCAAGAGCCATATGGTTTTAATTACTCCTAATCAATTAAAGGACAAACTTCACAATTTTGTTAACTATATCAAATAATTATATTTATTTAGATGTTAACTAAAGTTATGTGCTTAATCATGCCATTTTAAATTATTTATGTATTTAAATGACGGATTATGGATATATAATGTAAAAAATAAATTTGCAAATATTAAAAATTAAATAAAAAACCGTAAAACTTATTAATTTAGTGAGATTTATAGGATTATACAATAGGTAAAAAATCACGTGCTCACAGCTGCCCCTCTTTGTTCGGAAACACGAAGAGTTTCCGGGCAAAGTAAAAGTGAGCGACCATAAATGACTTTACCCATTCGTATGTTCTATTGTGAAGCGTTTTTGAAAGGTTTGACCGACCCCTGCTTCAAAGGTTTCCTATATATCCTTGGCTATAAAGGAATCATGTCAGTGTAGTTCTGGAAGTTTTGGTAGCTGGGACTACCGAGTAACTGTTGTTTCACTGCGGCGGTTGTTGTTACTGCTGCTGATCTCCTTATTACACCAAAAGTAATCAAAATGACAGACTAACTAAACCTATCAGCTGCTAGTTACAAGAATCCTATCTAAGACCCGGTCTTGAGTCTTGATCTTCCGCTGACTCTGACCTGGATCTTGACGCTTGTTAGACTCAGGTGTTGGTTTCGTCTTATCATTCTTTGGATCGAGGCAGGATGTGACGAACAGATGGTTTCAATCTCGTCCTGAATAGTCCATGTCTTCCCTGTTTCTGCACTTTGGATTCAATATTCTCTTTTCTCTTTTTGTTTTATTATTCTAGATCGAAACTTCTTCTTTTGGTCGTCTCGAGTCCAATGTCCTAACTAACAAAGGTTATCTGCATAATCAAAAAGTGAACGAACGAAATTTTCTGTCCCAGTTTTCACTAGGAAAATTTCGTGAGTTATTGTAAGGAAATCTATACTACTTTATTATTGAAAACAAATGAAAAGCCTGGAACAGTGCACCCGACGTTATTGTAGACTAGGGAGTGGATACCCTATGCCCAAAGGTAAAATCAACTAGGTGTTGGAGATCCTATGAAGAGAATTGACATGTTATACTGTCGTCAAAACAAAAAATTATTATTACCGGGTTATGCCGGCGTCAGAGGGGGGGGGGGGAGGGAGGATCAACGGGTTATGCCGTTGTCATGAAAGCGAGCACCAGGTTATGCTGGTGTCTGGAAAGGTCAACAGGTTATGCTGTTGCTGGAAAAAGGGGTCACTGGGTTATGCCAATGTCAGAAAATGGTCAACAGGTTATGCTGTTGTCAAAAGAGGTCATCAGGTTATGCCGACGTCTAGAAGGGTCAACAGGTTATGCTGTTGCCGAAAAAAGATCATTGGGTTATGCCAATGTCAGAAAATAATCAACAGGTTATGCTGTTGCCGGGGAAAAGGTCATTGGGTTATGCCAATGTCAGAAAATGATCAACAGGTTATGCTATTGTCAGAAGAGATCACCAGGTTATGCCGATGTCTAGAAAGGTCAACATGTTATGCTGTTACTGGAAACAAATCACTGGGTTGTGGGAATGTCAGAAAATGATCAACAGGTTATGCTGTTGTTTAGGAAAGGATCGCTAGGTTATGCTGGTGTCTGGGAGGTCAACAAGTTATGCTATTGCCTGGAAAAGAGATCACCGGGTTATGCCAGTGTCAGGAGATGATCAACATGTTATGCTGTTTTCAAAAATATCACCAGGTTATGCCGGTGTCTGGGAGGTCAACATGTTATGCTGTTGCCTGAAAAAGAGATCTCTGGGTTATGCCAGTGTCAGGAGATGATCAACAGGTTATGCTGTTGTCAAAAAGATCACCAGGTTATGCCGGTGTCCGCTATGGAGTGGGACCCTATATTGGAAGAATCATCGGGTTATGCCGGCATCAACTAGGGAATGGAGACCCTATGTTGGCATCAACTAAGGAGTGTAAGATCCTATGTTAGCATCGAGTTATGTCGGCATCAGGTTATGCTGGCATCAACTAAGGAATGGAGACCCTATGTCGGCATCAACTGAGGAATGTAATATCCTATGTTGGGAAAAGATGTAGCTAGGGATTGGAGTCCCTATACTACTTTAAGTTTGAATTGTTTTCATCATCGTTTCCTTCTTTTCTTTTCTTTTCGTTTGATTTTGAGTGAATGCAGGAAATAATTTCGGAGAAAACTTCCCTTTTTGGAGTTGTTGTTGCAGAGCTGCTTCTAGATCTTGCGCCTTTCTTTTGGTTATACTTGCGTTTTGCAAGGTTATTTTGGGTTACACCTGTTTCCTTCAAACAAAGAACAATTTGTTAGTTTGAAACAGTGGTTGGTTTTGCGGCCTTGATTTTCAACTGCTTGATCTCAGTTCTTTGGACGAAGATCTCAACCAACTGCTTGCTTGCTTGCTGGGGATTGGGTTTCATCTCTAATCCTGGGGACCTTGGCTTTCCAGATTTTACCCTCGCGATCGGTCATGCGGGACCCAATATTTGTGTTTTATATTTGTAGTCCTTTCACTTGCCTATTCTTTTGGATTTCCNGGGGGGGGGGGCGTTTTGGCCCCTCAAATTCTGCTGCAATGGTTATTCATGGGACTTAACTTTTTCAACTTTATTTCGCCTTTATTGGCCTTTCATTTCTGACTTTTCTTCCAAATTTACCTTTAAAAAATTTGGAGCATTTCGGCTTTTCGAACTTTGACGAGAGGGTTAGTCACATGGGACTCTTTCATTTCAATTACCTCTATAGGCATTTCAATTTGATTTTCTCCTTTCAAGAGTTTTGCGCTTAAAGCATCGACCATTGTGACCAGTGAGGATCGATTTTGATCCCCTTGATGAGGCTCGGTGCCCTTGCATATTGGCTTGTGTCAAACGAGGACCCTGTAAATCAGTTTTGCCGTCTTTTCTTTGCCTTGATTCAGAAACAGAGTCAGACTGGAAGGGATTGAAAAATAAAAATAACAAAGAAAAGGAGGTGATGAATTTTGACAAGAAATATCCCTTTCGGTGGAAATGGTGAAGAAGGACTTATCTGGAGTATATGCGGCCTTCAATGAACATGACATGCGTCTTGGACTGGATGCCTGATCTATATGAGCCATCTGACTCTCAGAAATTCGTCACGACTTTTTACTCTGAGGTCGAGAAACCTTGCCCCAGATCATGTCGATATCAGTGACCAAACCTTTTTTCGATTAGCAGTGCCCTTTTTGGGTTTTCACCGACTAACCTCTGCCATTTCTCTTCTACCCATCGCCCTGTAGTGCTCTTTGTGAGTTTTCACTAACAAGACTCTCTCATTTTCAGTTTCTCTGCTTACCATCGCCTCACGGTGCCCGTGCGGGTTTTCACCGATAAGACTCTCATTTTGTTTCTCTCATTTGCTTGCACCAGATTCGATATTGTATCCTCCAACTATAAGCATGTTTACCAATTGATCGAAAGGACTTGAACAGGGTTTTGGTGCAAAGAATTTGTATTGAATTACAACTTTGGAACCCCTCCGGCGAAGTTATCACCAAACATATTATAACATCGCCCCAGCTTAAACTCTTGGGAAATGTGGATTTTTATTTTGGTGTGACTGAACCTCAGGGAGAGGTTGCCTACGCATCCTTTCGGAATCAAGTCAAACGTAGTTCAGGAAAATATTTTTGTTTTTGTTTGGTTTTTTTTTTCAGCATCTCTTTTTTTGTTTTCCAATAACACTTTCGGGTTCCAAAGAGGGCAATCAAAGAAGAGTAACCGACTCAAAGGGTTAGCAAAAGGGTTAATGGTGTTTGGGTAGCGAGAATGAAAGCCTTCGTCATCCCACCCGAAGAACATTTGAAAATATATAGAGGATCAAACATAGTACCTTTTGACGACATCTGCATTGACAGCCGTTTCGGGGTCATTTCCTTCGATGTCCCCCAGGTATAACGCTCCTTTTGGTAGCAATTTCCTTATGAAGTATGGAACTTTCCAGTTTGGGGCAAATTTTCCTTTCGCTTCTTCGTGGTACGGGAGGATACGTCTTAAAACGAGTTGCCCTACTTCGAAGTTCCTAGGTCACACTTTCTTGTTGTAAGCGCGGGCCATTCTTTGCTGGTATAATTGTCCGCGGCACACTGCGGCCATTCTTTTCTCATCAATCAAAGTTAATTGCTCCAGTCGGGTCTTGACCCACTCATTGTCCTCAATTTCTGCTTCGACAATAATCCGAAGGGAAAGAATTTTGACTTCTGCGGGTATTACGACTTCAGTGCCGTAAACCAATAGGTAAGGGGTAGCTCCAACCGATGTGCGCACGGTCATGCGATATCCCAACAATGCAAAAGGCAGCTTTTCATGCCATTGCCTGGATGTTTGAATCATTTTCCTGAGAATTTTCTTGATGTTTTTGTTTGCTACTTCAACGATGCCATTGGCTTTGGGACGGTAAGGGGTCGAGTTGCGGTGTGTTATCTGGAACCGTTCACATACCTCCCTCATCAAGTTACTATTTAGATTTGCGGCATTGTCGGTAATGATAGTTTTTGGGATACCAAAACGATAGATGATATTAGCATGCACGAAATCCACCACCACTTTCTTAGTGACAACTTTGAATGTGACAGCCTCGATCCATTTCGTGAAATAGTCGATAGCAACTAAAATGAATCTGTGCCCGTTTGAGGCCCTTGGTTCGATTGGCCCAATGACATCCATTCCCCAGGCAACAAACGCCCGACATGGGATGCAGTTCTGATGGTGGTGCATGGATTAAGTCGCCATGTATTTGACACTTATGGCACTTCCGGACGAAACCGAAACATCTTTCTCCATGGTTATCCAATAATATCCAACCCGCAAGATTTTCTTTACGAGGACATACCCATTCATTTGGGGACCACATACTCTTGAATGGACCTCGCTCATGATCCTTTCGGCTTCTTTGGAGTCTACAGATCTTAAAAGATTTAGATCGGGAGTTCTTTTATACAGTACTTCCCCACTTAGGAAGAAATTGCTGGCAAGCCTTCAAATGGTTCTCTTTTGGTCTCCATTCGCCTGCACGAGATATTCTCTTGCCTTCAAAAATCTTTTAATATCATGATACCATGGTTGGACATCGGGTTCTACTTCGACCGTGTTGCAATAACCATGTATTTCCTTGACTTGGATCTCCAATGGGTCTATGCGAACATTACCCGGATAAGGCAGCATTGCAGCTAGGGTGGCCAGCGCATCGACTAACTCATTGTGGCACGGAGGAATATATCTGAACTTGACGGCTTTGAATCGATTACTAAGATCCTCCACATGTTGTCTGTAAGGAAGGAGTTTAACATCTCGAGTTTCCCTCTCTCCTTGAGACTGCTTAATGATCAAATCGGAGTCCCCCATGATCAACAACTCTTCTACCTCCATGTCAATGTCCATGTTCATGCCCATTATACAAGCTTCATATTCAGCAGTATTGTTTGTGCAGAAGAAATGGAGGCGGGCCGTGACAGGGTAGTGTTGTCTTGTGGGTGAAATCAAGATCACCACTATCCCAATACCTTTCACATTGACTGCTCCGTCGAAGAACATTTTCCAGGTATTAGTGTCTTCTGAGATTACTTCAACTGAATTGACTTCCTCATCCGGAAAATAAGTGCTCAAAGGTTGGTATTCATCATCAATCGGGTTCTCGGCTAAATGATCAGCTAAGGCTTGAGCTTTCATGGCTGTGTGGGTGACATAGGCAATGTCGAACTCCGTGAGCAGGATTTGCCATTTTGCCAGCCTTCCTGTGGGCATTGGCTTTTGGAATATGTATTTTAGAGGATCCAACCTAGTTATGAGATATGTGGTATAAGCCAACAGATAATGTCTGAGCTTTTGAGCGACCCAAGTTAGGGCACAACAAGTTCTCTCCAGCAGAGTGTATTTGGCTTCATAGCTAGTGAATTTCTTGCTCAGATAGTAGATGGCTTGCTCTTTCTTCCAGGTAATATCATGTTGCCCAAGGACACAACCGAAAGAATTTTCCACAACTGTTAGGTACAGGAACAAAGGTCTTCCTGGTTCAGGCGGGAACAACACTGGCGGGTTTGAAAAATATTCTTTAATTTTGTCAAAGGCTTCCTGACATTCATCTGTCCATTTGATTGCCGCATCTTTATTTAGAAGCTTGAATATTGGCTCACAAGTGGTTGTAAGCTGCGCAATAAACCGGCTGATGTAGTTCAACCTTCCTAAAAGGCTCATGACCTCTTTCTTGGTCCTTGGAGGTGGTAGATCTCAGATGGACTTTATCTTAGTAGGACCTAACTCAATGCCCCTGCGGCTAACTATAAACCCCAATAGTTTCCCCGAAGGAACGCCAAATGTGCATTTAGCAGGGTTCAATTTCAAGTCATATGTGCGTAACCGCTCGAAGAATTTCCTCAAGTCCCAAACATGGCCTTCCTGTGTTCTGGATTTAATAATGACATCATCGACGTACACCTGAATTTCTTGGTGCATCATGTCATGGAAAATAGCAGTCATGGCCCGCATATAGGTTGCCCCGGCATTTTTCAAACCGAACGGCATAACCCTGTAACAATAAGTTCCCCATGGTGTGGTGAAGGCTGTCTTTTCTGCATCTTCCTCATCTATTAATACTTGATGATACCCGGCATAACAATCCACAAACTACTGTACCTCATGTTTGGCACAATTATCGATAAGGATATGGATGTTTCGTAGAGAGAAGTTGTATTTGGGACTTGCTTTGTTCAAATCCCTGTAATAAATGCATACTCTGAGCTTCCCGTCCTTTTTTGGCATTGGGACTATATTGGCTAGCCATGTGGTGTATCTGACTACTCGGATTACACCGGCTTTTAATTGTTTAGTGACTTCTTCTTTGATTTTGTCACTGATATCTGTTTTGAATTTTCTTTGCTTATGTTGGACGGCTGGGCAATCGGGATGAGTTGGCAACTTGTGTACCACTAAATCAACACTTAGTCTATGCATATCGTCATAGGACCAAGCGAACACATCTTTGAATTCGAATAGAAGTTGAATCAATGCGTCCCTAGTTTTCTCATCCGCGTGAACGCTTATCATGGTATCTCGAACCTCTTCTGAATTACCCAAATTAACTGGCTCAGTTTCATTTAGGTTTGGCTTAGGCTTATTCTCAAATTGTTCCAATTCTCTGTTTATTTCCCTAAAAGCCTCATCTTCATCATACTCTGGTTCTTGATTCATTATTTCGAGATTAGACAGCGTATTAAGATCAGGGCATGAAGTCCGCAAGCATGTCATGTTATTTAAAGCCGCATTATTAGGACTGAAAAATAAGAAAAATCAAAAAATCAGAAAGAATAATAGATGATGAAATTTTGATTTCATTTCATTGAATTGATCATAGAAGGGTTTACATCGGAATTGAAAAGCAATAAATTAAAAACACTTGAGTTACACCCTGAAATAACTCATAGTGCAGGGAAGATGGCAAAATTGAACTACCGGGACTCCCGCCTGACGGGGAATGGAGTAGCCTTCCAGTTCTGCAACTTGGCATTTGGGCCCATATACTGCACCTCAGCGGTGCTCGAGCCTTCCCCTAGCTGAACCATGTTGGCCTTATATAACATATGTTTCATGGCCTTATATATATCTTCAATTTCTTTGGCCGTAAAGGCCTCTTCTTCTTCTTCGATATACTATGGTTCGATGAAGGTTTTAGTAATGTGTGAGACTGGCTGACGCAGGGCCCATCCATTGTTTTTGCGGGCGTTGGCCCATTGCACATCTTCATGAGTGGCTTGGAAACCTATGCCAAAGAATTTTTCAACGGCGGGTAGGGAGATTGGTTCAGTGATGCCTTGTAGGGATATTCCAAGCCCCTTTCCTGGTTTGTATCCATGTATAATCATATCTATGGCGACCATGATTGACGCATTTGAAAGACAAGGTTGTGGGCATGGATCACCTTCTTCGTGTTGATCAGCATGCACAATCTCAAAGGCTTGGTACATAGTATGTTCGCTTCCCTCTCTGGCCTCGAGGTAGGGGATGGAGGGGTCCCTGTATATGGACTGTTCGGCTTCTCCATGGACCACGATCTCCTGATTTTCATGGACAAATTTGACCAGTTGGTAGAGGGTAGACGGTACTGCCCCTGCAGCGTGAATCCACGGTCTCCCTAGCAAGAAGTTATAGGAAGTATCCATTTCCAAGATTTGGAAAGTCACTGTGAAATCCACAGGGCCAATCGTCATGATTATGTCAATTTCACCAATGGTGTCCCTTTTGATACCGTCAAAGGCGCGGACACAAACAGTATTCAACCTGATTCTCTCAATGCCTATTCCCATCCCTTGGAGTGTTGACAAAGGGCAAATATCCACCCCGGCCCTCCGTCAAGCATAACTCTCTTTACATAATATCCTTGTCTTTTAACGGTCAGGTGTAATGCCTTGTTGTGAGCGGCTCCTTTGGAAGGCAGATCATCCTGGCTAAAAGAGATTTTTTTTACCTCGAAGAAGCGCTCAGCCATTCTTTCTAACTGCTTGACTGAGGTCTCAGCTGGTTCATATGCTTCATTCAGCATTTTCAGGAGTATTTTTTGGTGCTCATTTGAGCCAGTCAACAGAGACAGAAGTGAAACCTGATCAGGGGTTCTCCTGAGTTCTTCGATTGCGGCATATTCCGGCATTTTCATTTTCTTGAAGAACTCCTTGGCCTTTTCGGCGACAATAGGGTTTTTGAGAGGAAAGCGTTTATGCTTAGCTTTGTTCAGCTCATCTGGGTTGTGGTACTTCCCAGTGGGTTCTGCTTCGTTGACTTCCCCCTTGACTTCTTTTCCTTTATATGTCACCAATGTTTGATCATAATTCCATGGGACGGTAGTTGTATTTTTTATTGGATTTTGCGGCCGACGGCTAATAATCAAAGGTTCATTCGGCTTTAGTGGGATAGCCGGGATTTTCACAACATAGGTCCCTTTTGGTATATACATTTTTTGTGGTTCCAATCTTCGGGGAGGGCTCAAAACGGGTTGTCTGTTTCGTGGAGCTCTTGGGACATAAAGGATAGCTTCTTTGGCTGGTGCCGTCTCTTTCTTTTCTTCCTTGGCCTTTTCTTTCTCTTGGCCGGGGGTTTTTGTCTCTTTTTCTTCCTTAGCCTTCTCTTTATCCTGTCCCGGGGTTTTTGTTTTCTTTTCTTCTTTTCCCGGTTTTGCCACTGTTTTTACTTTCCTTTCTGTGTCCACAATGGCAATGATGGCTTTCAGCGTCGGGTCAATTCTTCATCTTCTAATATCATTCCAATGACAGGCCCGTTGTTGTGGGCTGGCAATGGGTTGTTTGTGACATTGGGGACCTCCTCGTCCCTTAGCACAACCTTCTTTTGTTTAATCAGATTTTCTACTGCTCTCTTGAGGGTCCAACAGTCTTCAGTATCATGCCCTCCACTTCGGAATGATAGGCACATTTGGTATCCTGTCTGTATGATGGTGATTGTGGATTTTGCCTGTTAGGAGGCACAGGCTGCAGAAGCCCCATCTGAACCAACTTTGGAAAGAGGCTTGAGTATGACTCGCCGATAGGGGTGAAGTTAGTTCTTTTTGGTGGTTCACGAGGGTAAGCATTGTAGGGATAATTGTTTTGAGGAGGTCGCGGATCATATGGAGCTGGGGGTGGATGGTTTTTTCTAGGTGGTGGAGATCTGTTTTGGTTATACTGTTGCGGCCGGGTTGCGGCTGAGCGTTCATCACTGCATAAGGAGTGGGAGTCATGGCATAAGCTGCTTCCTGATGAGGATAATAGTGTTGTGAAGTTGTGGAAAATGGGCCTGGATATTCCCGAGGTTGTCGAGAATTCCTAGGGCCTGAAGCCATCATGGCTCCCTCCTCTTTTTTCTTTCTGTTTGCCAGGCCTCACGAGCCGCTTTGAATGGCTTGGGAGATGGCTCTCAAAGCAGATTGACTTAAAATACGACCTGTCTTTAGGCCATTTTCGACCATCTCGCCAATTTTTATGGCCTCCACGAATGGCTTGCCCATGGAGGACATCATATTCTGAAAATAATCGGCCTCTTGGGCCTGTAAGAAGATATTAATCATTTCACTTTTCCTCCATGGGAGGTTTCACTCGGGATGCCTGTTCCCGCCATTTGATTGCGTGCTCCCGGAAGCTTTCAGAAGCTTTCTTTTTTAGATTGGACAGAGAATTTCTGTCCGGAGCTATATCCACATTGTAGTGGAATTGTCTTACGAATTCTCGGGACAAATCATCCCATACATGCCAATGGGATATATCTTGATCGATATACCACTCCGAGGCGATACCTGTAAGACTTTCCCAAAAATAAGCCATCAGTAGTTCCTCTTTGCCTCCCACTCCTCTCAATTGGTTGCAGTATCTTTTTAGATGAGCGATCGGGTCTCCATGCCCGTCATACTTTTCAAATTTTGGTGTCTTGAAACCTACAGGTAGATGCACGTGCGGGAACATGCATAGATCAGCGTATGACATGCTCTTTTGGCCACTTAGACCCTGGAGGTTTTTCAAACTTTGTTCAAGGCTCTTCATCTTTTGAGTTATTTCATAGTATTCAATATTATTCAAGAGCTTTTCCGGTTCTACGAGAGATTCAAGATGTGGGTACTGCGTGTAAGCATTAGGAGTGACCTGAGCAGCATCCAGCTGGAACTGCGGAGCTTGGAAAATAAAATTGGCTGGTTCAAAATTCTGTCGTGTGGGTGTAGGTTGTGCCATACCAGTAGCTGGCGGAGCAGTAAACACTGCAGAGTGTAATATGGAGGATGGTGCTTGGGGGGGGGGAACTCAGAAGGCGTTCCAGAATAGTTTGAGACCATGGTCGGGAACCCAAATGGAATAAATGGGTTTGGCTTTGAAATAGGCACGTTGGTGGCCCCTCCAGCTCTGGGAATTATTCAGGAAAACCAGGGATGGAGTTAGGTGGCTCTCTCCCGTTGGACCAAGCGTCCCACATCTCGAGCATACGACATCTCAGCCTTCTGTTTTCTTCGACTATTGCTGATTCTTCTTGGGGGATAACCGAGGCGGGGCCGTCCGTTGGCTAAATAATGGATGGGTGACTTTCTGACGTCATTGCTACACTTCCTTTAGATCTGGTGAAATATGGATGTGTCACCAGAATACCACCGCAAACCAACCACCGTTAAGAATAGTAACCTCTTTAGAGAGAAGACATGAAAATGGGTTAGTGGGAGATAACACATAGGAATCACATGTTGGGATGAGATGCACCTAAGCTGTTATCGTTGTTCTAAAAATGTTTGCAACGACTATGTGTTTCATCCCGACTTTAATATTATCTCTATTTTTCTTTCTTTTTATTATTTTTAGGATTGTGATCGAATCCTATGTGGATTGCCTACGTATCATGACGCCACATGAATCAGATCATCACGTAGTTCACGAAATAGACAAATAAAAAGTGATTTCATTTCACCATTAAAGGTAATTCTTTTTTCATTACAAGCGACTTTTTGGGAAATACTAAATAAACATGAAAGAAAATACAGACTCTAGACTTGAAATAAGACAAATTAAAATTTTCAGAAAGCAATGAAAGTAACATCAATAGTAAA
Source organism: Nicotiana paniculata (assembly GCA_005239505.1). Lineage (NCBI taxonomy): Eukaryota > Viridiplantae > Streptophyta > Magnoliopsida > Solanales > Solanaceae > Nicotiana > Nicotiana paniculata. The sequence continues at coordinate 13,153 of ML305938.1, read as the reverse complement.
GGAGAGCCTCGGGTTGTCTTCTCGGGGCTGGTGGTGCATTGGCAGGACTCTGTGCAATATCCTCCCGAAGTCGATCCAATTCGTCCATTAATTGATGGAAGAAAGTCATCATGGTGGCAAAGAACATGGAAGTGGTCATACCCTCAAACTCGTGGCATATTTGCACCACGTAGTCAACTATTTCTGTAATTCTGTGCCGTATGATCCCCTTCTCCCGAAGTAAGCGTCCTACTTGATGTGATCGGGCTTCTAACACTCAGGTATTTGCATCATTCTGCTTTTGCAACTCTTGCATTTTTCCCTTTAACTGGCCAATCTCAGTACACCAATTCTCCCTTTCTGCTCTGAAGTCTTTGGTCTGCTGGACCATTTCGTTGCCCATAGCAAACAACTTTTCTTTCAATATGGTCATTTCTTTACCATATTTTTTCCTTAATTGACGAGCCTGTTCTTCTGTTCCTTTTTCTAGCTCCCTTTGGGCCTCTATCATGTCTTTTTCGGATCTTCTCAGATTGAAGGTATATTCACGAACCTTCAGCCTCAGATTGTTAATGATCATTTCATCCCTTTCACTCCTTACATGCGTCTCGAGGGCTATTTTCAGACTCTGGATTTAGGAACGAAGCGCCTCATTTTCTCAGGTCATTTGTCATTTTTCACCCTCGACTACCTGTGCTTGCAACTGATTATCAAACTCCATATTTCTTAATTTCTCTTTCAATTCATGGATAATGGCTTGATATTCTCTTTCCTTTTTGCCCCAAGCTAGCCTTTCTTGAATTTTATCATCAATTGCGTGCACATGAGGCTTCTTAGAAGGCCTTTCCGGCTAGGGTTCTAGTTCTTCAACAATGCAACTTCCTTTCTCAAACCATGCCGCATATCCTGGATCCACTTCCCCTCTAGCAAGATTGGGTACCTGGGTATCTTCTTTCAAGTATCGACACCCATTCCAACTTTGTTGAATTAAGGCTTCAAGTAAGGGGGCCTCGGGGTGTAGCTCAATGACTTGGATGCTCAAATCCTCCTCTTCGGGTATCACTTGATAACGACCCAATTGTCTCAGAACTCTTTGGGGTGCATATGTTTGGATACTTCTAAGACCCATCAATAGTAGATGATTCCTGGCAGCGGACATAAGTATGACTTCTTTGAGTGAGAGCCATCCCAAAGTCCATTCCATTTGGTTTGCTCATAAAGACCTTAGATGATCAACCCAAGCCTTGACTTCTTCTGGAAAAGGGTAATCCCTCACTCTCTCTTCATAACCCTCGATGAAATTGGCTTTATCGGTACCATAACTCATGAACTTTGGATGGTGACGAAGATGTTCAACCAACCACATCTGGAGAATGATGTTGCAACCTTCGAAAAATGTTTTTCCCGACTTGCATTCAGTCAAAGCCCAAAAATGTCAGATAATATGAGTGGATCCAGAGTATGATCTTTCTTTTCGGTCAAGACCTGGGCGATTTTGGCCACCCGAACATCAATAGACCCTTCAACATTAGGAAAGACCATAACACCCAGAAATGCTACGATGAAGGCAAACCGGCGATGGATTATCCAAGTATCCTTATCCTGTTTGTTAATCAAGCCTTTTTCATGTATTTCAAATCCATATGAGAAATCGTATCTGGAATATAGGAAGAAGAATGAACAACACCCATCGGACACTCGGCCTTTTTTGAGTTGCCGGCTAACGGAAAGGACCTCAAAGAAACGGCGTACTGACATAGGTCTTGGAAAGATAATTTGTTGATTCATTAAGTCTCGACCAAAACCCGCATATTCGGCGACCTCTTCTAAGGTTGGGTGAGCTCAAAATCTGAAAAGCGGAACACGTTATGGGCCGGATCCCAAAAGGTTACCAAAGCTTTAATCAAGTCGTTTCGGGGTTTGATTTTCATAAGATCCACGAGAGATCCCAACTGTTTGGTGACCCATTCTTTGCCATCTTTATCTAAATCATGCCACCACATCTGGAGTTGTATGGGAGCCTCTTCTATGGTGTTCAGCTGTGGAGTTTGGAGTGTGTTTATCTTGCACCTTTGAGCAAACAGGGTTAGGATTACCTCTAATTTTGACACAAAAGACCCAATTTTAATTTTTAAAAGACAAACTCTCCTAAAGTGGCTTATTTGTGCAAATTTGACCAATGTGGTAATTTTGCAAAGAATGGCCCCTTATTACTTTGAGCAAAGTTTTGAGGCCAAACCTGGCACTTAAAAGGTGACATACGAAATCGTTCTTTAACGAAAAGAGCCCTTCGACAATGTAAAATGTTCTAAGGCTTATTTTGGCAAGAGCGGTGCAAGACTTTAACCGAAACTTGGTCGGTTTTATTTTGACGGACGAACATTTTTTGTTTATTTTTGAAAAATAGGGGGTCGGCACCGATGAGGTTTGCCTACGTATCTCCCACCCGGTGAGAATCAGACCCACGTAGTTCGGTCAGTTTTGACATAACTAAAGAAAAATGTTTTTGACTTATTTTGAAATTTTCTTCTCACTTTGGCTCATTTGCAACTATTTTGAAACTCTATTTCTCCCCATTTTCAATTATTTTGATTCCTTCTTTTTTCGGAAAAATTTTGACAGAGTTCCGAGTATTTTTCAAATATCAGGTTTTCCAAAATCGGAAAAATTCTATCTTACCTCACTCTTGGTTTTTCTGTTATTTTCTTTCTTTATTTAGCCGGTCAACAAACAAACTGAGACAAATAATGCACGTAATCAAATAGGATGCATCAGGATGGTCTTTTTTGTTCTAGGTACACCTGTCCTAGACGGACCCAACCCCTATGTTAAGTCTCCTAAGTAAAAAATGCACGTGATGCAGATAATCGTTCCTACTAGGGATCCAACATGAGGTTTTGTCATTCTAGGGTTAAACCTGGGGTTTTTGTTCTAGACCTTGGCTACCCGAGCGGACAACTCGAGTCGGGGTGGGAGCGACGTACCGGTAGCACGAAAGGCTATCCGGCCTGGTGGCTAGTCCATCCCCGTATTTCTTACTTGGTATGACCTCTAACAGAAAGGCGGGCCACGCGAGCGTGTGCACCAATTTTTAGAAGACTCATAAGGGAGGCGTACGAAGACAGTTTAAATACAGTTCAAATAATATCAAAGTAGTAAATAAATGATAATTAGCACATTAGGCACAAAATACAGTAATATCACAATTAATAAAGCCAAATAAAATCACATTAACAAGCTTGAATTCTTAAACTCTGAACCAGAGATTCTGGGTTCGTTTCCCCAGCGGAGTCGCCAGAGCTGTCACACCTCCTTTTTTCACCCCGGTAAGGGTAACAAGGGAGTTTTTCCACTTTAAGTGACATTATTCGATTTTTGGGATTCAATTTATTCTCAGAGTCGTCACCCGGATTTTTTACGGTGTTCCAGGACACCATTTATTTATTAAAAATCCCAAATCGAGGAAGATTTTGACTCTGTTTAAATTGTCTGCGAACCAGAAATTCGGGTAAGGAATTCTGTTTACCTGGGAGAAGGTGTTAGGTATTTCTGAGTTCCGTGGTTCTAGCACGGTCTCTTAATGATTAAACTTGGCCTAAATTGTTTAATTACTGCTTTTGTACCTACATGCGTTTTTATCTTCTTTACCGATTTTATTCTTCTTTTGTATTCAAAGAGTTCTTTTGAGATGGGTCACATATGCGCAAACCCGTAGAGTTTAAAATGTTTCTAAAATCATATCACGCGTACGTGTACACAATTCTCGATACTGAACTCATTTAATAAGATAAATAAAGTGCACAAGCGCATAATTTTGTTTTGTTGCCAAAAGAAACCGAAATCACGTCACGCAGGCGTGTATGCAATTCAAATAAATTCAAGGAAATCCGTTCCTAAAAGTCTCTACGAGTGTTCCTTTTAATATTTATTTGTGTTACGTAAACGTATACACAATTTGAGAAAAAAATGATATATTTTAGTTATTTCATTCAAAGTTACGTAAAACGTATACTTTGACAATTATTTTATCCTTCTAAATTCATGGTAGTCTCTATCCAAAAGGCTTTCGGGATTTATTGTCTAAAGTCACTTCCTAAATCGTGTCAGGAGATATGGGCTATGGCCTAGTCTAGCCCGATTTTGATCACATTAGGCCATCCTAAGTGGGTTACTTAGACATGATTCACAGTTGAATAACTGAACAAGCATTTGTATAGTAATAAGTGAGGCATACTTGAATTGTAGATACAAAGTTACATGCATCAGATATTTTTTTACTATTTGACCTATACATCATTCATGGATAATTACACATTGCTCAGGGATCTAACATAGAATTTTTATCCTTGTTTTCCGCGGCAGAACAACTTTAAAAGAAAAAAAAAAGAAACTAACAAGACCTATTGAATTAAGAACATTTGATATTTTTAGGAGAAAAAATTAATACCCCTCACGCTATTTAATCATCAGAAAGATTATTTAACACAATTAATGGGTCTGAAATTCTAGATCCCATGACTGTTATGATAAATATTCCAGGAAGTACAACTGATGTAAATTCCAATATAGTCCAGTCCTTATTACAACAAACAATGTATACAAATGACTATAAATACGTTATTACATTGTTCTTAAATTAAAAAATACAGGTTTTAGTAATAATAGGAAAATAAAAGGAACCCAATTAGCTGCTGCTCCTGTGCGAGCCAGCAACCTTCATGCTTTAGGATCTGTATTCTTCAGCCTTTAGTCCCAAACTACCGGACAAAATTCATGTGCATTTCCAAAGACTGAATCTGATCATTATAGAGATCAGATTCAACCCTTTAAATGTTGTCCTCATAGTGACGTCCAATCATATAAGGTCTAAATCATCCAGACAAATATTTAAGCACTTTATGGGGTAAATTTGACCATTAAGGGGTCAGATTCACTACCCTTTAATGCTTATTTAAAGACTCTACTATAACTTCATTTACATAGTCTTAATCACGAAAGCATTTAAGAGAAGTTTCTACTGTTATAATCACATAAATGGACAACCAAATTTCAATAAGTAACCACAGATTTCCAAGAAGTAAAGATAAACATGTTTTATGAACTGAATCTGACCATAATGGAGGTCAGATTCAGCTTCAGTTATGCTGAACAACGGGAAACCATCGTTTGGTATTGCAGAATACTTAAACAAACTCAAAAAAGCCATATTTTTTTCAAATCTTATGCACATGCAGTCAAAGAAATCGAAATGAGATACATCCGTACAACAGTATAAGACACATTTCAAGCTATGAAAGTTTCATTTTTCTAAGACAAAGATTGCATACATAAATAGCTAAAAGAAGAGCTCAAGCAACAAAGAGAATCAACAAGTTATATAGCAGAAAATTCAAAGTTTAAGAGGATTCATTCATTGATGAAGAAGTTACATACCTTTAGATAAGGAAAAATAGAGAGATCTTGACCAAATAAAGGTCAGGCCAAGAAAAGGTCAGCTAGAAGAAAGAAACACCAAACAGCAACAACAGCAGCCTCCAAACTAAACCCCAGCTCCCACAAATAAATCAGATGAGTTTTCAGAAAAGCAGAACCAAAATCAACAAAACCAAAACTGAGAAATTCACCAGAAAAACTTTGAGGAAATCTTGAAAGAAATCAGATCTGTTCACTGATTTTTTTTTCTTTTGAAATTTCCATTTTTTTTAATAAAAGAGTACTTTGATTTCTTTGTGATTTCAGATGTTTCTGTCAAAAAAGATAACCAGAATGCAAAAGCAACTAAAGAAATCAGTATTTTCATTTTGTATCCCCTTTTTCTGTGAGTGAGTGTCTCTATTTATAGGGAAGGGCCCTGCTTTTTTCCCCATGTACTGATCCCTGAATTTAAATGATAAGAGCATCTTTTGTAACAGATTTCCCTACAACTGGCCTATTCTAGAAGTTTCCTAATAGATTTATGATTTTCCAAATTAGTTTCAACCCCTTAAGTTCTTTTATTATCTATTCAACCCCCTTTTAAATCTTTTCAACTATTAAAAGTAGTTTACTAGGGACCAAAATAGCAACTAATGACAATAGGGTCAAATTAAACTCATTTAGATACTAATTAATTAAGTAGTTAGCTTAAGTAATCATGTTAATTAGTGATTAGATCCTAACTAATTATCTAACAGGACAGATAAAGAAAACAGAGAAATAAACAAGAAAAATCATATTGATTCCTCTAAAGATGTCAAGAATCCTAAATTAATTAACGAAATCATGGTTGACCTAATTACTAATAATACCAAGTACTCAAGGAGGCAATTAATCAAAACAGGGGACAATGACACTTATAGAAACAAATCAGTGAACAAGGAATCAATTAAACCAATAGTTCTATAATGAGTTTCAATAATGAAAATAAACGGACCTAACAACTTATTAATCAGTGATTTACAGAGAATCATAGTGTAAAACGGGCACAAGAATAAAGCATATAGGTTTTTTTCTTTAATCTTAAACTAGACCCTAGTTTTAAGACATGAAGTAACCAAATAATAAAAGAAAAGAAGTAGCGAGGAAGTCATAGAGTACCAGTAGTGGTCTCCAGGTTTTTTTGGTTGAATTCTGGCGACTTACCGGAGTTTGGCCGGACTCCAGTGGACTCAACAGTGACTTCGACTAGCATGAATCGATGGCTATTGTTACGAGCCATCGACTCATGCGAGTCTATGTCACATAGCCTTTAAGAAGTAGAATTTAACACAGTGTTAGGGTTCTATGAATTTCAGATCTGAAATAAGTCAAGATCGGGTGTTTGTTTGAGAAAACTGAGGACGGAAGGTGATTGGGGGTTAAGAACAGGTTATAGGGTGAAGTTTTGGTAAAGTTTGGTTGAGCTCCGCCGTCAGAGGTGATTTCCGGCTGGCGGAGCAAGGCGGAGGGGTGGTGGGGGGACGGTGGTTCTGGTGGATCTTAGAGAAACTAGAGAGAGACAGACGGGGGGGGGGGGG
>MDKI01219104.1:0-22024 GCA_005239505.1 Nicotiana paniculata | reverse complement strand
AATTGTATAGCAAAATATGTTTGTTAGGGGTATGGTATCGTGAGTGGTATTGGTATTGTGGGTTCCTTCTTGTTTTGGGTTCAAATTTTTGTCTTTGTTGTTACTGAAATCTGTTTTTGGGAGATTACTGTTGTTTTGGCAGTTGTGGGAAGTGGATTTACATGAAGATTTGGTATATGTCACTGTTTTCCATTGATCTTGTGTGTCTGAGTGTATGGTAGTTGAAGTATTTGTTTGTGTGGGTGTAGTAGTAGTAGTTGAGGTTGTATTAGGTTTAGTGTTAGGAAAGTGTGAGTAGGCGTCCTATAGCCACAACTAATAAAAATTGAAGTAGCATCTTCATAGTAAATTTGCTGTAAATGTGTTCCTAGTAACACATTTTTTGGCAGGGGTTTATCTATTGGTTCTAGAATGAAGAGACGTGCATATCGGCCTCTAGTCGTTTGAACTGTGCATGTGTCAATCTTTTGAAGGTACCAATGTGATTTGCTATTTTTTTGAGTATTTCTAAGTCATAATACTCAGTTGGTAGTTCTTATAAGCGAATTCAAATGGTGGATAGATTAATATTAGCAGTGACCGGGTTAAATTTAGGTTCCCAATGTCTAATGGTAAGATATTGGGATCCAATGAACCATGACCCTTGGTGAAAGATGTTGTTGTAATTTTCTGTGTTTGAAATTTTTTAGTAAATAGTAGTCAAAACCTAAGTCGATTAATATAAGTGGTTCAGATAGCTTCCACAGTTGTTCTAATTTCGTTTTTAAAGAATGGTATGCAATTTATTTTCCTAGTAACTTAAAAACAAGGGCTTGGTTCTAAGGATGATAGAGCCTGATTTTATCGGTTTTGGTGATGGGATAAAGTGGGGTTGATTGTTGTGGTTATCTGTTTTATCCTCTAGAGAAAGTTGTTCAAGAATTGAGTTGTAAAATCAGTAGGCATAGTGGTAGGCTGGGGAAAGTATTTATCTCGGAAACTTACATTATTAGATGAAGCCGACTTGTTATTTGGTTGTGTTGTTTTTGGTTTGTAAGTGCTTCGATTCGATATGTCGACTTCTTGTTCAGTCAATTATTGTTCTTTCTCTTCTTGCATGTTGTTGATTGGTTAGGGGCAGCGGCCTGCCCTGCTCTGAGTTAGTGAGGTTTCTCGCTCTAATTTTCTAGTGAGAAGGGAGGGGATTTTTTTCCCATACACTTGGAGTAGTCATACTGACATTACTTTCTCTAATACCTAATGGTTCTTACATCCCACGTTGTGTCTTTTTCACTGAACCTAAGTCTTGTGGGTACAAAATTAAAAATATAATTTGAATAAATAAAATATACCAACTTATAGTACTTTCATTAGTTAAGTATGCTAATTTGTTTCGTCATGCGAATGGGCCAACGTCCATATTAATACACAAAATTAAATGAATTGGCCCTAATAATGCAAACCGACCATTCTTTTTGAAACAAAAACAAAGGACTATATAAGTCATATATAATGCTTACTATAAAAATATTAGACACTAATAAATGTAGCAGATAAGATAAACTTTCAATCCATCTACAATTCATTTCTCTATAACGATTTGATAGAGTGGTTTTGTATAATGTAATGCTTAATTTAATTGGATTAGACTCATATTTTGATGATATGTTGGTCTTTGCTGCTTCTAAATGATGCAAAATATTAAGTCTATTGTTGGTAATATGTAAAATTGAGTTTTACTAGTGATTAAAAATGTTGTTGCAAAAACATCTCTGTTTTATGTCAGCATTAAGCAGCCTAGATCTATTCAGCTAGAATTATAAAATTGAAAATGTTCTGTTTTATCTAGAAAAAATAGTGTTAGCGAGTAGGGTGCTCAAATGTACTTGATCAATGTAGCATATCTGTGATATAACTTTCTTCCTGATAATCTTGTTTTCGTCCAAGCTACCAAAACTCCTCCCGTAGATTTTGAATAGCCAAAACTCCTCCTACAACATTTAAATATAGAGAGCAATTTTTAGAACTTTGTTAAATTTCAAGGTCTGTACGGAGAACTAAAAAGTATATTGCACAAAACATACCAAATTGAACCAACAAGGTTCTTTCTAGAGAAATTCCATGACCCTAAATTATAAAAAAACATAAGAACATTTTAATTAGCTTTTATTTTTTAAACAAACTAAAAAATATTATAAATTAACTATAAAAGAATTCAGACAACACGATCATATATTTGCATAAACTTCCACCAAATTCGCATCTTATAATTTTCGTTGATCAACTCAAAATAAATAAGCCCAAAGCTATTTACCGGGGAAAATAAAAAATAGCGTAATTTATAATTGATAATTGAAAAATAGTCACTGTTTCAAATCGAAAGTTAGCCACTTTGTCATGTAAATATAAAATCTAAAAAGAAACACCATTAAAAATCCGGAAATATTCCATCATAATATGATGTAGTCCGAATTTCTTACATATAAGATTCCAACATATGCAGGAGCTTCAAAAACCAGCATATTATGCTGTAACTTTTCGTGTTTTAGCTAAAATACTTATTATTTTTCATTGACTTTTCAAATGCTGACTATTTTTTAATTCACAATCCTAAAACTGGTTAGCTTATGCTATTTTCACCTATTTACCCTACTACGTTAAATGCATTTACATAAATTGGACAATGATAACCATAGTTCCTTATCATCACAACTATTCCATTAGTTTGTGGATATTAGTCATTTATTTCTAGGCTACCACGGACAAAGAACTTATGTTTTCAAGTCTTTAATAAGGAAAAGTCTGCTAGAATTCTCGAAGCTCATTTTTCACCACAATAGCATTTCAGGTTAATAAAACCAACGGTCAATTTCGGGCTGCAACAAAAACTATATTCAATCTTGTAAAAATGCACCATTTCTCAAAGAGGCCTGAAGTATAATCTTCAATATAACAGGCATACATCAGCAAATGGCTAAATCTAAAAATTAAAAAGGGTAACCCGGTGCACTAAGTTCTCGTTATGTGCAAGGTCCGGGGAAGAGCTGGCCCACAAGGGTCTATTGTACGCAGTCTTACCCTGTATTTCTGTAAGAGACTATTTCCACATTGAACCCGTGACCTCATAATTAAATCTAAAAATAATCAATTAAAACAAGTCAATAGATTGATTGATAAAGCGAATAGAACGAAAATGTGTGCATATAGGTTGTTACTTACCCAAAAATTTTGTGTCCAGTCAACTTATCAAATAAGTTGTAGAATTGATTAACTTCATCTACTTTATCTAGTTTTACATCGATGACAGATGTTTGTGAATGATTTTCTTAACTAACTCTTTATAATCCATAAAGTGTTACTCAAGACTATCACAATTAGCAACAAGTTTGAAGTAATAAAAGTCACTACAAAAATAAAATTATGATTAAATGTTATATGTTTTTTAAAATTGAGTACATACGTTTAGCAAGTAGACAAAGCTTTCCCTAGCTAGAATTGTGTTATAATTGTATATTTTAATAAACATGTTCAAGTTTTCATTTAAAGATGATAGTATATAAAATTATTGTTGGCTCAAGGGTGAGGCATTCCTCTAGGCCAGGGGCGGATTTAGGGGGGAAAGGTTCCCTTCGCCGAAAAATTACACTGTATATATAAGACAAAAAATGTCTTTTACCTCTATATATTAAGTTTTGAATCCCCTTAACACAACTCAAAAGTGTAGTTTAGTGGTCAAGGGGGTTCAAAACCTTGATAAGGTCATAGGTTCAATTCCCACTAGCTATAAAAAAAATTTTGAACCCCCTTCGTGATCCTGCCTCCGCCACTGCTTTAGGCCCCAAGAATGAAAACCCCTATAATATTTATTGTAACTAGTAAACACATGTGTTATAAGATAAAAGTTAAACCATATGATAAGTTAGTATTTTGATATTCATATTATCCATTTGCGTTAATCTACTACCTTGGTTCTTGCTGTTAAAAACCTTATTGACAGATGCAAAAACTTTAAATAGTTTAATTCAAAGTACTAAAATGTTAGGCAAAATTCTATGATTGAAAACTTGAAATATTGAAATAATAACTTAAAAACTTGGAAGATTTAGTACATTTCTAATCATGCTAATACTATAAAATAATAATTTTTTAAATTAATTGAAAGGTCAAATAATAAACATAAAAGATAGTAAATTATTTTAATTGTAACTTTATAACAAAGATGGTAAGTTTTCTTGTACGTAATTTTGTATTGAATGAAAAGGTCAAATAATGAATACAATAAAAATAATGAAGTTTTTAATGATTAATTATAATCACAATTTTTTCCAACAGATAATACATTTATGAAGGATAGAAATTTCAATCAATATTTTATGTTCAGATTTCGTGCTTTATATAATAGCATAAATAATATACATTTTTTTATAATTAGCCAAAATAAAAAGTTTCAATGTACCTGCCCACTGGTTCTAGTTTTTTTCTTATTCGCATATATTTTTTATGCCAAATCATGTAATACACAATTTTATAAAATAATATAAATATTATTAAATACAACTTTGATTATATAATAACACAAGAAAGAATAAAGTACAATATACTGCACGTAGACCGCTAAAACACATCTATATAGAAGACAAAAAAGGTATCTCGATTGTCATGTAAATTATCTCAATTGAATATGAATATATAATCTTATGTCTATGGATATCACCAAATTCAGATTACTTATATTTTCTAGTGTCAATCATAATGCACAACATAATAATATAGTATACTTATTACAAGAAGACCTCATTTATTAATATAACTCATCAACCATTAAATTGTCTATATGTAAATAACATTTCATGATCTCAATAATATTCTGAAGTATTAATGTACCGTAATAACCTTAGTTATTTGGAATTATAATGTGCATGAAAGACACATATTATTAGATCATGATCATCTGTATCTATCTTCGGTATTAATTTATATAGATTGAATTTGTAAACCATAAATAATAGAGAAGTAAATAATGAATAGGATAAAAAAAGTAGAACCCGATTTTTGTTGTCATCCTCAATGCAATAGAATGAGACGGTAGCAAACTCCTTGCCCCATTTGACAATTGTTTGAGCCCGAAAAGCCATGTCATTACACGTTTGAAGACAATTTTCGTAGTAAAGTATTGTTTTAATGTGAATCTGGATAAGCCAAATATAAAACAAGGCAACTCAAACGATAGATTGTTAGTAACAAGGGATAAAATGACTGTATTCTATATAACCTTCCAAACACCGGTAGTATAAATCATGAGCCACTATAATTTAGATTTATCAAATCGTAACAAAAAATAAGTACAATATCTGCTTGAATTTACATAACCAGAGTTTAAATCCTAAATTACCATGAACAAGAGGTAGCTTGAATCTAGAACACTGGAACATCTTCATTGCAAGGTTTTATCTTCCACAGCTATGCAGCTCAAAAATCTGCACACAAGGTGCAGAAGTGTAATATAAGTACAACTGATCTCATGCACTCAGTAAGTATCTTGACTAATCTCGGTGAAGTAGTGACGAGATTTTTAGGTCAAAAGATACTCATTTACTATGTACCTATGCAGATAATAAGTAGAAAAAAATAAGGCAAGAGATATATCAAATAATAATAAAATCATCAACTGAAGAGCTATGGAGTAAGTTCACAGACATGACAAACAAGTCATAACCTCGTATGCATTTTTATGAAGGGAACAATCATGAAGTACGTGCAAGGATTATTGTCAAACATCACTAACAAACATTGTTGCAGCACGCAACTCAATTTCACTATCAATAAATATTGTTGCCATTACGGTCCTAATTTTCCTCCGAAGAATATTGTGAGAACACCTAATCTCTAAGACTAGGTAAGTCTAACATACATGCAATATTAACTGAGAATTTATAAAGAATATTCAAATAACTCAACCATAATCATATAAAGAAACTCTGTAAACTTAACAGAACACAACATCCTAAAATCCTGCGAATACGAGTCACAAGCTTTATAAGAGGGTACTGAACATCTCTATACATCAATGACTATAAAAGGACAAAAAATGAAATAGACTAGATAGAGGGTGACTCTGAGTCCTACGGAAGACGGTACGCATACCTTGAAGTCTTGGAAACTGGGCTCGTCTCACAAGTGCCTGGACTGGTAGAAGGTATCTAGATCTACAAAAAAGATGTGCAGAAGCTTAGCATGTGTATACCACAACAGTACCCAGTAACTGTCAAAACTAACATCGGTAGAGTAGCGACGAAGTCAGGTCAAGGCCCTACTGAAATAAATAAGAAAACTGAAATTGTAAATAACAGTGTAATAATAATAACAATAAAAATGAGACAATAAAAAATATACCGAGAATAACTACACTGAATTAAGGCAAATAATGCATCATAATAGAAAACAAGGAATGATATGCCACGAAACAAAGCAACAAAACACAAGTGAAGTAATAGAAAAATAACAACAAGAGTCACTATCGAGGTATTGCTTCGTAGTCTCAAATCAAAAAGCATTTAACAATCTTTTCTTATATCACCGCGGGAGCCTTGCATTTAGTTTTGAAAATTATTTTACCCGAAATAGCTTCCCGCGTTTTAAAGCACCTTATCACCGTGTGACTTCAAGTAATTCCTCTACTAGCAACACGCATATCAAGCCCACCTTATCTTACCACATGCATTTCAACCACAAACCCATATACCACCGCATGCGTATCAATATCACAACGTAATACAAATCGCACATCAAGTACCCAATAACACAACTTGCCAAAGAAGTCAACAATAAGGGTGTTTTCACAATAAATAGCCCATGAATTAACCACAATATGCACAAGAGTCTCACAATAACAACCGAAAGTTAATAACTCAATAAGAATAGTATTTTACGACTCTATGACTTTGCCTTCAAATAAAGAACTCGACGGTTAATAATGAATAAGTAATAGAGAAAACAATACTTCAACTAAACATGTAAGTACAGTTAACAAGTAAGATATAAGACAAGTATATCATGGGAAGATAGACTAATCATGATGAATATAACATGTTAAGTTAACTCAATTAAGGCATGAAAGGAATCTATATAGATAAAACCAGTCAGTTTTCACACTTAGCCCGTGTACACACTCGTCACCTTGCGTATACGGCTTCCACACATCACAATTAACACAACACAATACCAATCCTAAGAGTTAATTCCCCTACACAAATTTAGACAAGACACTTACCTCAAAACACGCTAACTCAATCCACTAGTAAGCATTTCCCTCGATTATCCAACTCTGAACGGCTCTAATCTAGCCACAATAACTTTATTCTATAAATATAAACTGTAGGAAACTATTCCAAATAATAAAGTTAAAATATTTAAAAAGGAAACATAAAATCAACTCAAAAAATCAACCTCGGGCCTCGTGTCTCAGAACCTGAGAAAAATTAATAATTTTGAACATCCATTCAAATCCGACCTCAAATCACCTTTCAAATCCTCAAATGTTTAGCCTAAGAACACCATTCAAATATGCGCTCCACCACTCGCATTTGTGTGTACGCACCTGCCCCCAAACCCTCCGCAGGTGTGATGACAATAGAACAGTAGTACTTCAACAATGCACAAGTTCAAAATATGTTTCGGATTTATTTGAATCACACCCTGTGCCCCGAGGACCCCGTCCGAATAAACCAACAAGCTCCAAAACACATAACGGACCTAATCAAGGCCAAAATCACATAAAACAACACTGATTCTACGAATCGCAACTCAATTCAAGCCTATTGAAACTATGAACTTCTGAATTCCAAAACTAATGTCGATTAACACAAAAATAACTCTGATTGGCTTCAAATTTTGCACATAAGTCATAAATGCCATGAAGGACCTATTTTAACTTTCAGAATTGGAATCCGAACCCGATATCAATAAAGTCAACTTCCGGTCAAACTTTCCAACTTTCCAAAACATCAACTTTCTAACTTTCGCCAATTCAAGACGAAACGACCTACAGACCTCCAAATCAACATCCAGACACGCTCCTAAGTCCAAAATCACTATACGAAGCTATTGAAACCGTCAAAACCCAATTACGGAGTCGTCTATACAAAATTCAAACTACGGTAAACTCTTTCAACTTAAGCTTCCAATGTTGGGACTATGTTCCCATTCCACTCTGAAACTTGCCTGAAACTAAAACCAAACACCCCGACAAATCACATAACCATACTATAACATAGAGGAGTCAATTTTATAGGGGATTGAAGCTAAAATACTCAAAATAACCAGCCGGGTCGTTACATCCTCCCGCTCTTAAAACAAACATTCATCCCCGAACAAGTATAAAGACATGCCTGAAGTGGTGAAAAGATGAGGATAACGACAAAGCATATCTTTCTCGGTCTCCCGAGTTGCATCCTCGACTGGTTGACCCATCCACTGAACCTTCACTGAAGCAATATTATTCGACCTCAACTTTCGGACGTGCTTGTCCAAAGTGGCAACCGACTCCTCAACATAAGACAAATACTTGTCCAATTGGACTGAGCTAAAGTCTAACACATGAGACGGATCACCGTGGTACTCCTGGAGCATAGAAACATGGAATACTGGATCAATTACAGTTAGACTAGGTGGTAGCGCAAGATTGTAAGCCATATCTCCAATCCTCTCAAGAATCTCAAAAGGTCCGATTTACCTAGGGTCAACTTGCTCTTTCCCGAACCTCATAACACCCTTCAGGGGCGAAACCCGAAGCAAGACTCTCTTCCCAACCATGAATTTAATGTCGTGAACTTTCTAATCTGCATAACTCCTCTGTCTTGATTGGGCTGTACAAAGACGATCTTCAATCAATTTAACCTTTTCCAAAGCAACCTGAACCAAGTTAGTGCCCAATAGCCTCGTCTCACCCGGCTCAAACCAACCCACCGGAGATCGACACCGCCACCCATGCAAGGCTTTATACAGAGCTATATGAATGCTTGACTGGTTGCTATTTTTGTAGGAAAACATCGCAAGCGACAAGAACTGATCCCAGGAATCCAAAAACTCCATCACACATACACGAAGCATATCCTCTAATATATGAATAGTGCGCCCTCAGACTGTCCGTCCGTCTAAGGACGGAATGTTGTACTCAACTCAACCCGTGTTCCCAACTCATGTTGTACGACCTTCTAGAATTGCGTTGTAAATTGTGTACCCCGGTAAGAGATAATGGATACTGGCACACTATGAAGTTGGAAAATCTTGGGAATATAAAACTGAGCCATCTGCTCTAAAGAATAAGTAGTCACCACTGGAATGAAATGAGTTGACTCGATCAACTCTATCCACAATCACCCATATTGCGTCGAACTTCTTCTGAGTCTGTGGGATCCTAAAACCAAAATCCATAGTAACCTGCTCCCATTTTCACTCTGGAATCTCTAGCCTCTGAAGCAATCCACGTAGCTGTTGATGCTCAAACTTCACCTGCGCACAATTTAGGAACCGAGCTGCATATTCCACTATGTCCTTCTTCATCCTCCTCCACCAATATTGCTGCCTCAAGTCCTGATAGTACTTAGCGGAACCCGGATGAATGGAGTACCGCGAACTGTGGGACTTTTGAAGTATCAACTCGCGCAAACCATCTACATTAGTTACACATAGCCGGCCCTATATCCGTAACACACCGTCATCCCCAATAGTCACCTCATTGGCATCGCCATGCTGAACCATGCCCTTGAGGATAAGAAAATGAGGGTCGTCATACTGACACTCTCTAATACGGTCATATAAAGAAGACCGAGAAACCACAAAAGCCAAACTTGACTCTGATCCGAAACATCCAATCTAACAAACTGGTTGGCCAAGGCCTGAACATCCAATGCTAATGGTCTCTCCACTGCCGGTAGATATGCTAAACTTACCAAGCTCTTCGCCTTATGACTCAAGGCATCAGCCACCACATTAGCCTTCCCAGGATGATATAGAATGGTGATATCATAGTCCTTAAGCAACTATAACCA
This sequence comes from Nicotiana paniculata, assembly GCA_005239505.1. Lineage (NCBI taxonomy): Eukaryota > Viridiplantae > Streptophyta > Magnoliopsida > Solanales > Solanaceae > Nicotiana > Nicotiana paniculata. The sequence goes on along the minus strand of MDKI01219104.1, from coordinate 11,996 downwards.
TCTCCACTGCCACACGTTAATATACTTTTATTTGAACAGATGTTGTAGACTCTGATGGTCGGTATATACCTTACAAAGGACACCGTACAAATAGTGCCGCTAAATGTTCAAGACATGAACAATAGCTGATAACTCAAGGTCGTGGACATGATAATTCTTCTTCTGTACCTTCAACTGTCTAGACGCGTAGGCAATCACCCTACAGTGTTGCATCAACAAGCGATGTGGTTGATACGCGACAGATCATAGTACACTATGTAAGACTGCGAACCCGTAGGCAACACTAACACTGGGGTTGTAGTCAAAGAAGTCTCGAGCTTTTGAAAGCTTTCCTCACACTTTACGGTCCATCTGAATAGAGCACCATCTGGGTCAATATGATCATCGGAGTAGAAATAGATGAGAAACCCTCTACAAAACGACGGTAATACCTCACCAAACCAAGAATACTCCGGATCTCAGTAGTTGAAGATGGTCTGGGCCAACTCTGTAGTACTTCAATATTCTTCGGATCCACCTTGATCCCCTTAATAGACACTACATGCCCCAAAAACGCCACTGAATCAAGCCAGAATTCACACTTTGAAAATTTTTCATACAACTTCTGTTCTCTCAAGGTCTGGAGCATAGTCCTTAGGTGCTGCTCATGATCCTCCCGACTCCGGGAGTACACCGAGATGTCATTAATGCACACAATGATCAATGAGTCAAGATAGGGATGGAATACATTGTTAATAAAGTGCATGAATTCAGCTGGGGCGTTGGTTAGCCCAATTGACATCACACAAAAATCGTAATACCATACAGTCCTGAAGGCAGTCTTTAGAATGTACGGATCCTGAATCTTCAGCGAAGGATAGCCTATCCGAAAATCAATCTGAGAACACCCTGGGACTTTGCAGCTGATCAAATAGGTCATCAATGCGTGACAATGGATACATGTTCTTCATTGTAACCTTGTTCAACTGACGATAATCAAAACACATGCGCATAGAACCATCCTTCTTCTTTACAAACAAGACCAGAGCACCTCAAGGTGATACAATGGGACGAATGAAACTCTTATCAAGTAACTCTTGCAATTGCTCATTTAACTCCTTCAACTCTGCTAGCGCCATATGATATGGTGAAATAGAGATGGGCTGAGTGCCCGACAATAAATAAATACCAAAATCGATATCCTTATCGGGCGGCATGCCCGAAAAATCCGCTGAAAATACATCTGGATAATCCCTCCCTACCGATACTGACTCAACAGTAGGAGTATCAACACTGACATCCCTCAAAAAGGCTAGATATGCATCACTCCCCTTCCCAACCATTTGATGTGCCTTAAGGAAAGATACCACCTTGCTAGGAAAATAATCCAAATCACCCCTCCACTCCAACCACAGCAAACCTGGCATAGACAATGTCACCGTCTTGGCATGACAATAAAGAATAAAATCATAGGGAAACAACTAGTCCATGCCCAAAATAACATCAAAATCTACCATACTGAGCAACAGTAGATTGGCTCTGGTCTTAAAACCACCAAGAACAACTACAGAGGACTGATACACACAGTCAACAACAATGGAATCTCCAACTGGCATGCACACATAGATAGGAGAATGAAAGAAATCACAGAATATACAAAATAATGGAGAAAAATAAGATGATACATAGGAATATATGGATCCTAGATAAAAAAAGACTGATGCATCTCTATGACAAACCGGGATAATACCTGTGATAACTGAGTCGGATGCAACCGCCTCCGTCCTAGTCGGAAGAGCATAACATCTAGCATGGCCTCCCCCTCTAGGGCGATCCCTTACCGCTCGACCTCCACCTCTGAATGGCTATGCAGGTGGAGTGGCAACTGGTGCGGTAACCATGACCTGAGCAGCCTGAGGACCCTGTGGAATACGTGGAGCCTGAGTGATTGGTGGAGGTGCACCCCTCCTAATTCTGGGGAAGTCCCTCACCATATGACGAGTATCACCACACTCTAAACAAGCTCTCGGAGGACGTGGCTGCTGACACTGGCTCGATCCTGGTTGGATGAGCTAACCGCTGAAAGCACCCCGTGCAGGAGGTGAACTAGACAATGGCAGTGCATAATGGGCGACCTGAGACTTGGGAGTAGCTGGAATACCACTGGAAGCTAGAAGTACTGAATGAACAGGACGACTCACATACCCTCTACCATGACGGGCTGAAACTGGGGCATGCGTACCAGTATATGTGCCTTAATTTCGAGGCCTCTTGGCCTCCCTCTCATTTTTATCCCGTCCCCACATACCCTTCAATCTTTGATTGATCTCCACCACCTGCTGGTATGGGGTATAAGTCTCCAAAGCTCGAGCCATTTTGAATCTAATACCGTGGTTGAGCCCCTCGATAAATCAACGGACTCTCTCTTTGACTATGAAGACTAAGTATGGAGCATGTCAGGACAAATTGGTGAACATGACGACTTACTCCTACACTATCATAGCACCCTGGCACAACATCTCAAAATCCACACGCCATGTATCCCGAAGGCTCTGGGAACAAACTCTCTCATGAGCATCTCTAAAAATTGAGCCCATGTAAGTGAAGCTGATTCGATCGGGCTACCCAACTCGTACGATCGCCACTACTGATAAGTCTCTCCCTTAAGCTAGAACGTAGTGAAAGCAACCCCACTCGACTCCACAATACCCAAAATACGGAGGATACGGTATCATTCCTTAAGAAACCCTTGTGCATCCTCTGAAGCTAAGCTGTTGAAAGTAGGAGGGTGGTACTTCTTGTACCTCTCGAGCCTGATTTTCTCCTCCTCATATGCTTCTTCCCTAACATCGAGCTGAACTGGGACAACCGACTGCACTGGTATGACCTATAGGACCTTGTCAACCTGGACCTGCTGCTTTGGGGTATAGGCGGCGGGAGCCTGTGCTCCTCCCCCGGTCTAAGATGTGGAAGGATAAAGAAGGATCAACCTTGCGTAAGCTAGAGTACCAATTATGCTCAATAACTGGGCGAGGGTCTCTCGAAGTGGGGGTAGTAACAGGCATCTTAGGTGCCTGCCCCCAACTGGAGCTACTGGTGGCTCCTCTATAGCATCTCGAGCAGGTGCTTTGGCTACACCACGTGCCCGTCCTTGGCTTCTGCCCAACCCTAGCCTCTCGTGGCTCTAGCAGGGGCGCGAGTGTTTGATCATTTTATACAGCTGTACGTGTCCTCACCATCTGTGAGAGAATGGAAAGACAAAGATTTAGAACTTTGAAGTCAACAATTTCACACGATAAAGAATCAAAGAAGTGAAACTTTTCCTAACAGTTGTATAACCTCTCAAAGATAAGTACAGACGTCTCCATATTGATCCGCAAGACTCTACAAAACCTTTTTGTGACTCATAACACCTTAGAACCTTGATCTCTAATACCAACTGGTCACGATCCCAATTTCCCTCCGTAGGATGTCGTGATGGAACCTAGTCTCTAAGACTAAGTAAGCCTGATATACAAACAATATTAAATGAGAATTTATAAAGAACCTTCAAATAAATCAACCATAATCATATAAAGAAACCCCATAAACTCAACAGAACACAACTTCCCAAAATTCGGTGAATACGAGTCACAAGCTTTATAAGAGGGTACTGAACATCTCTATACATCAGTGACTATATAAGGACACGAAATGAAATAGACTAGATAGAGAGTGACTTTGAGGCCTGCAGACGTCAGCATGTATACCTTGAAATCTCTGAAATTGGGCTCGTCTCACAAGTGCCTGGATTGGTAGGAGGTACCTAGATCTGCACAAAAAATATGCAGAAGTGTAGTATGATTATACCACAATGGTCCCTAGTAAGTTCCAAACCTAACCTCGGTTGAGTAAGTGACGAGGTCAAGTCAAGGCGCTACTAGAATAAATAAGAAAACTGAACAGGTATATAACAGTGTAATAATGGTAACAATAGGAATGAGACAATAAATAAATACACCACACTGAACAAAGGCAAATAATGTATCACGGAAGAAAACAATGAATACTATGACACAGAACAAAAGCAACAAAACACAAGTGAAGTAATAGAAACTATCAACAAGAGTCACTACCAAGGTACCGCCTTGTAGTCTTAAATCACAAAGCATTTCACAATCTTTCCTTATATCACCGCGCGAGCCTTGCATTTAGTTTTGAAAATTATTTTTTCTGAAATAGCTTCGCGCATTTTAGCCCACCTTGTCACACTGCGTGGATTCAAGTATTTCCCCTACTAGTAACACGCATATTAAGCCCACCTTATCTCATCACATGCATTTCAACCCTAAATCCGTATACTACCGCATGCGTATTAATATCACAACATAACACAAATCACACCTCAAGTTCCCAATAACGCAACTTGACAAAGAAGACAACAATAAGGGTGTTTTTGCAATATATGGCCCATGGCTCAACCAAAATATACACAAGAGTTTCACAATAACAACCGGAAGTGAATAACTCAACAAGAATAGAATTTCACGACTTTACAACTTTGCCTCAGTGTTAATCACATTCTTTATAACTCAATACCAATTTCAAGAACAAGATATTCCAAGAATAACAACTTCAAGTAAAGAACTCAAAGGTTAAATAATGAATAAGGAGTAGAGGAAACAATACTTCAACTAAGCATATAAGGACAATTAACAATTAAGAGATAAGACAAGTAGATCATGGGAAGAGAGAGTAACGATGATGAATATAACATGTTAAGGTAACTCATTAAGGCATGAAAGGAAATCTACATTGCTGAAACCGGATAATTTCTACATTTAGGCTGTGTACACACTCGTCACCTTGCGTACACGGCTTCCACATAAAAATTAACACAAAACAACACCAATCCTAAGGGATAATTCAGCCATACAAAGTTAGGCAAGACACTTACCTCAAAACACGCTAACTCAATCCACTAGTAAGCGTTTCCCTCGATTATCCAACTCCGAACGGCTCGAATATAGCCATAACAACTTTATTATATAAATATAAACTATAGGAAACTATTCCAAACAATAAAGTTACGATCTTTAAAAAGAAATATAAAATCAACTCAAAAATCAACCTCGGGCCCCGCGTCTTAGAACCTGACCAAAATTAATAATTCCGCACACCTATTCAAATCCAACCTCAAATCACGTTTCAAATCCTCAAAGGTCTCTATTTATGCCTAGTGAAATCACATCAGCAAACCCACACCCGCATCTGCGGCTCCAATCCTACAAAATTTCCATCGTAGGTGCGGTTCTCACTAAGCCTAGCATCCTCCGCTTCTGCACACATGGGAGCGCTTATGTGAACTTGATCCTGCGGGCAACGCCCGCTTCAACAACAATAGACCTAGCTGGACCAGTTCACATCTGCGACCAGTTCCTCCACACCTGCAGACTCGCATATTCAAAAACCACCTCACACTTGCGAATCTAGGCATGGGCAGTACTTTCTGCGTCTGTGCTCCATCACTCACATTTGCGTGTCCGCACCTGTGGCCAAACCCTCCACAGGTGCGGTGACACTAGAACATTAGTGCTTCGGCAATGCACAAGTTCAAAATTTGTTCAAAACCATCCGAATATACCAACAAGTTCCAAAACACATAACGGACCTACTCGAGGCCAAAAATCACATCAAACAACACCGATTCTACGAATCACAACTCAATTCAAGCCTATTTAAACTATGAACTTCTGAATTCCAATACTAATGCTGATTCGTACCAAAATAACTCTAATTGACTTCAAATTTTGCACACAAGTCATAAATGACACGACGCGCATGTTCAAACTTGCGGAATAAAAATCTGATCCCGATATCAATAAAGTCAACTCCCGGTCAAATATTTCAACCTTCCAAATCTTAAACTTTCTAACTTTCGTCAATTCAAGCTGAAACGACCTACATACCCCCAAATCAACATCTTGACACGCTCCTAACTTCAAAATCACCTACAGAGCTATCAGAACCTTCAAAACTCCATTCTGGAGTCGTCTACTTAAAAGTCAAACTACGATCAAGTCACATAACCATAATATAACAATAGAGGAGACAATAAATAGGGGATCGGGGCTAAAATACTCAAAACGAACAACCGGGTCATTATAGTTACGATGTACAACCCAATCCTAATATCAGTAAACACTGTTGCGGTGTGCAACATGATCCCGATATTAATAAAGCACAACCCGATCCTAATATCAGTACACACTATTGTAGCGTGAAACCTGATCCCAATATCAATAAACACTGTTGCGGCATGCAATCTGATATCAAATAAGAGTAGATCCTGAAACGAGTAAAGATATTTGTCAAGTAAGAATAGAGATCAAATGAAGGCATTTAACATGTGTAATCATGTTGCATGTTGAAGCATGTAGCAAGTAAAGGCATTTAATAAGTGAAGGAATAAGGTAAGTAAAAGTGTATAGTAAGTGAAGACATTTAGGAAGTGAAAACATGTAGTGAGTGAAGACAAGTACTTGTGAAGGCATCTAACAAGTAAATCACGTGAGAATTAGAGGCATGCAACATTTATGGGCTTATAACAAATGAAGACATGAATTCGAAAAGGGAAAGTAGCAGAAGTAATTGAAGTAAAGATATAGGTGTAACAATACGAGACAAACTAAATACATAGCTATACCAGTACAAGCCAAAGGAAAAACACAGAGGTAACTACATAAGTAACTCAAATGGAAAGTATCATACAAAATAGTAAACATTAATAGAAACAAAATTAAAGGGCATGTAAGTGCTTAATGAATTAGTAATCATAATATAATTCCAACTTTCTTTCTTTTCTACACCGTAACAACCAGAAAAATAATCTCATTTACACCGCACAGAAATACTCATCGTGTCAATATCATATCAACCCCACAGAAATACTCATTGTGTCAACATCATATCAACCGCATGAAAATAATCATCGTGCTAACATCATATCAACTGCACGGAAATACCCATCGTGCCAAACATATCCCTAAGGACCAAATCATCATCTCTTAATACAAAAAAAAAAGCTCAAGTAATATGACAATAACATGTATAGATATAGATTCTTGATACTACGATCAAATTAAGTATGCAAATGAATCTCGAAAACAACACATTTGATCCTTTTTAAGATGTTGTGTGTTCTAACATGACTTCTAACATATAATTGAGTTTACGAGTCATAGAGTTAAATGAAGCATATGTTAAGGGATCATCAAGTTCAACAAAGGCACAAAGAAAGATATAATTTTCCCCTCCTGAGAATGGAAACCTTGGTAAATGCTTATACGCTCGTCACCATTTATGCATCACCACCGCATGTAGCAAACAATATCAATTAGTTTGAAATATTTCCCTAACAAATCTAGGCAAGACACTTACCTCGTTTTGGAACACAACCAAAAATTAACCACGGATTTTCCTTTAGAAAAAGTCTTCAAACCAATAGAATCTAGCCAAATACCATTCAAATAATTCAACACAAGCTTTAGAAATTACCTACATGTGAAAAGGTTAAACTTTTAACTAAATTTAAAAAGTCAACCTGCGTCCACATGGTCTAAATCTCAATTTTATAAAACTCCTAAATTCTACGCAAAACCCCTAATTTCTACTTTAAAATTCATAAATTTTATGTTAAAATTCATGAAAAAGTAGTTAAAATTGATTGAAAACTAGTTAAAGATTCTCATTAAGAATTGGCTCTATGGAGTTTGGGGTTGAAAAATAGTGTAAAATGAGCTAAGTACCAGAATTAGCCTCTTTTACCCAGCTGTATATGTCGCAATTGCAAATTCTTGTTTGCAATTGCGACTATCGCAAAAGCGAATCACTAATCGGAAATGCAATCTATTTCCTAGAAGTGCAATAGTTGCAAATGCGACATTTTAATCGCATTTGCAGAGTCCACCAGTTCGTAATTGCGGACTGATAAGTAGGAATTTTTACTGCTTATTTGCTCTCTTTTCCTTGCGTTTTAGCTCAAAAATACTTAAAGGCATTCCCGCAAACTAATGAAATGTGCTTTCTTGCAGGAATATCGGGAGACGAGCCAAAGAAGTGAAAATCAACTCAAAAAAGAGTAAAATTGGACAAGGACCAAAACAAGGAAAAAAGGGCAACAGTGCGGACCACACGATATTGTTTGCGGTCGAAAACGCTGAAGATGCACTGATGGAATTCCTTCATAGAGTACTGACCGCACAATTGTTGTGCGATCGCAGAAGACTAAATTCAGAGAATATGCATTTTGGAGCTTGAAGATGTGCGAACCGCATTATTATTGTACGGCCGCAGGATTCAAAAGTGTGGCCGCACTCATAATTTTGTGGTCTAGAGAAACAAGTCCAGCTCCAGTCCAAGTTCAAGTGTGCGGCTGCACTCAGCAATGTGTGGTCCGTGCAATTAGAGGAAGTGCGGACGCAACCCAGTTTTATGCAACCACAGAAAGCCCACTTGACCAGTCACTCTCAAAGTGCGGACCGCACATAGAATTGTGCAGCGAGACAACCTCCACAGGGGAAATTTTGTCAGATATTTTCAGCTGGGTATAAATAGATCTTTTTGTCATTTTTAGGTTAAGTTCTGTAAGTTTGGAGCACTTGATAATTATAGAGTCGTTCTTGTTCACTGTATTGGGTAACTTTATACTAGTTTAGCTTTTAAACATTAGATTTTCTTTCCTTAATCAATTATTATTCATTTTATCTTAGTTTCTTCTTCAATTTCTTCATTTTTCATGAGTAGATAAACCCTTAGCTAGGGTTGTGACCCAAACCTAGTATGGGTACTTAATGGGTAACTGATTTAGGGCTTATTTATGATTGGGTTTATAATAATTAACCTAGTTCTTGCTTGAATTTGAGAATTTATGGTTGCAAACATTAATTCATGCCTAAGTGACTTAGTCTCTACTTGAGAAAGAGAGATTAAGTCTAGGAAAACTTGGTTAACTAGGAATTGGGGTAAACTCAAGAAATTGATAGCCCCAATTAAAGGGTCGATCCTAGAGATAGTAACACCCGACTAGAGCATTTATCACTTGTTTCATGAAATACCCATTTGGCTTTGAGAAAGCCAAATTGGGAAAAATTACTCAAACTACTGAGAGCTATAGAGTGAGTAATCGTGTGTGATTTCTATATTGTGTCCTGATCAACCAAACATGCCCTAAAGCTCTAACTCTATTAGGTAACCAACAAGGCTGAACCCTAGATCTTTTATAATTTGAAAAACAACCAAAACCAAAAGCATTGTCTCTTAGCTTATAATTGCAATCAATAGAGTAAAAGTATAAGTAGAAACAACAAAAGAATATGTGGAAGTGTAACCTAGGGCACACCATACATTCACATTAGTTATATACCTAATCCCAAATCAAGCTCCATGTGGATTCGATCTCGACTCGCGTTGGATTTTTATTATTGCTTCGACCGTCTCATAACCTAAATTAGTGGTGTGAGTTTGGCCGAACATCAATTTTTGGCGTCGGTTCCGGGGAGCAAAACGGATTTAGCTATATACCTAGGTTTGTGTGCAATTTTTCACATTTTCCTTCCGAGTTACTAATTTTATTTTTTGAATTGATTATAGGTACAAAAATGGCTCTAAAAAATGAGCCCCTCGGGAATTTTCCATTGGGGGATGAAAAGGACGATGATCAAGGTGATGAGGTTCATCCCGAACCTCAAGCAAATAGGCGAGGCCGACCGCCTGATGAAAATATTCCCAACCCTCCCCCACCTCCACCAAGAGCAGCTGCACACTGGGTATTGCCGAACAAAGGTTATGCCAGCGGCATAGTTCTGTCCTGCATTAGGTCCGGCAACTTCCAAATCACCAATTTGATGCTTACATTCCTTGAGCAATGGGGATTCTTTATCGGGGCTCCGAGTCAAAATGCTTACAAGCATCTCAAAGGGTTCGTGGATACCTGCTGGGGGAGCAAACAAACCAATATTTTTGAGGATGCGCTGCAATTGAGGCTATTTCCCTTTTCTCTACGGGGAAAGGCATTGGACTGGTTAGAGATATTGCCCAATCATTCCATCCATACTTGGGATGAGTTGGCAAAAACATTCATTGCCAAATTCTTCTCTGCGGGGAATATGGCTATACTATGGGATGAGATTCTTACATGCAAGCAAGAACCTAATGCAATTCAAGTATGGTATCGCCTTGTAGTCTCAAATCACAAAGCATTTTACAATCTTTCCTTATATCACCGCGCGAGCCTTACATTTAGTTTTGAAAATTATTTTTTCTGAAATAGCTTCGCGCGTTTTAGCCCACCTTGTCACACTGCGTGGATTCAAGTATTTCCCCTACTAGTAACACGCATATTAATCCCACCTTATCTCATCGCATGCATTTCAACCCTAAATCCGTATACTACCGCATGCGTATTAATATCACAACATAACACAAATCACACCTCAAGTTCCCAATAACGCAACTTGACAAAGAAGACAACAATAAGGGTGTTTTTGCAATATATGGCCCATGGCTCAACCACAATATACACAAGAGTTTCACAATAACAACCGGAAGTGAATAACTCAACAAGAATAGAATTTCACGACTTTACAACTTTGCCTCAGTGTTAATCACATTCTTTATAACTCAATACCAATTTCAACAACAAGATATTCCAAGAATAACAACTTCAAGTAAAGACATCAAAGCTTAAATAATGAATAAGGAAGAGAGGAAACAATACTTCAACTAAGCATGTAAGGACAATTAACAATTAAGAGATAAGACAAGTAGATCATGGGAAGAGAGAGTAACGATGATGAATATAACATGTTAAGGTAACTCATTAAGGCATGAAAAGAAATCTACATAGCTGAAACCGGATAATTTCAGCATTTAGGCTGTGTACACACTCGTCACCTTGCGTACACGAATTCCACACATAAAAATTAACACAAAAAAACACCAATCCTAAGGGATAATTTATCCACACAAAGTTAGGCAAGACACTTACCTCAAAACACGCTAACTCAATCCACTAGTCAACATTTCCCTCGATTATCCAACTCCGAACGGCTCGAACATAGCCATAACAAATTTATTATATATATATAAACTATAGGAAACTATTCCAAACAATAAAGTTACGATCTTTAAAAAGAAATAGCAGTGACGTTTGCTCGTTTGTAGACTTAGGGACCGATGTGATTGTTGATGATGCTAGTGTTGTGATGAATGTTGATGATACCTTGGAAGCTGTGTTGATTAATCATGATGATGATGATAAGTAATGATTTTTGGAATGCGTAAATGCACTACAAGGAATGGGGTCGTATACTTATGAACCCCAAAAATTGTCCATAGATCTTGAGAACCGGAAGACTCAACTAACAAAGCCCTTAATCGAGGAGCCTCTCACTTTGAATTTAAAGCCTTTGCCTTCACGTCTCAGGTATGAGTTTCTTGGCCCATGTTCTACTTTACCTGTTATTCATTCCTCTTGCTTGACTAACGTGCAGGTAGACTCTACTTTGGCGGTGCTCCAAAAGAGGAAGAAAGCTATAGGATGGACATTGGTGGCAGATATTCGGGGTATAAGCCTTGCCTTTTGCATGCGCAAGATTATTTTGGAGAAGGATTCCAAACCCTTAGTTGAACATCAAAGAAGATTAAGTGAAGCAATGCAAGAGGTGGTGAAGAAAGAGATCATAAAATGGTTGGATGCCGGGGTTGCTTACCCCATTTTCAATAGCTCGTGGACCTCCCTAGTGCGATATGTCCCAAACAAAGGGGACATGATTGTGGTAACAAATGATAAGAATTATTTGATCCCTACAAGAACGGTCACTAGGTGGAGAATGTGCATGGACTATAGGAATCTCAACAAAGTCACTAGGAAAGATCATTTTCCGCTTCCATTTCTTGATCAAATGCTTGATAGGTTGTGTCACACCTCCTTTTTTTATACGCCCCAAAGGGGGTACGGGAGTTTTTCCACTTAAAGT
>ML305935.1:20377-60420 GCA_005239505.1 Nicotiana paniculata | reverse complement strand
CGCACGCACACACACACACACACACACACACACACACACACATATATATATATATATATATATATATATATATATATATATACTGAGTATAGTCGTTGTGATGGTGAGCGGTTTTGTTCCAGACACCATGAGCGTGCTGAGTGTGATTATTCTTGATGGTTTCACTATGATGATACTGAAATAACATGTATATTTGATATGTAGGCATAGAGATGTACTATCATCATGCTAACTGGTAAATGAAATATTTTATCTGTGTTGCGCTTTAATTGTTATACTTGCAAAGCATGTCTAAATTCCTGTAATGTGAACAAGCTGAGCATGATATCATTGATTTATTTACTTATATTATTTCCCTTGTATCGTGAGTTGTTACTGATTATTGATATTGGCCACTGACTGCTTCTTCTAAGCTCGTCACTGCTTTCAACCCAAGGTTAGGTTTGTTACTTATTAAGTACATGGGGTCATTTGTACTCATACTACACTATGCACTTCATATGCAGATTCGGGTACTTCTGGGCGCGGTGATTGCTAGAGTTCGTACCTGGTACAAGTTGAGTAGACTACGAGGTGGATGTTATGTGTTTGCAGACCTTGGAGTTTTCTTTCTTTTATTTCTATTGTTCAGATAGTTGTATTGAGGAGTTATCCATGTATTTTGAGATTCTATAGTGCTCATGCTGACACTAGATCACTGGGATTGTTGTACTAGTATATTCATGGTTTTTCTCAGATATTTCGTGATAATTCTGTTGTTCAGATTAGAAATTTCATTTACATTTACTCTTCTATTCTCTCAGATATGGTGAGGACACGTGCAGACGGATCAAGAACGTAAGCACCAGTACAACTAGTTAAGGCTGCGAGAGGCTGGGGCTGAGGTAGAGGTTGAGGTGGGGCTCGCACTACAACTAGAGCAGCACCTGTGGAGCCACTAGTTGTTCCAGCTGCAGAGCAAGTTTCGGATACTATTCCGCCGGTGGGACTAGCCCAGACACCGCCAATGGCTATTGCTATACCAAGTATTCAGGAGACTTTGGCTCAGATCTTGAGTGTGTACACGAGCTTTTCCCAAGAGGGTAGGATACCACTTGCACCAGCTACCTCACAAGCTGGGGGAGGAGACCAAACTCCCACTGCCCGTACACTGGAGCAACCATCTCCAGGTTATCAAACACCAGGGTTGTTACCAATTCAGTCGGTTTTTGCTGCTCGGGCCGAGTTTGGTCCACCTATGCCTGATAAGGAATAAAAGAGTTTGGAGCGATTAAAGAGGCTTGACCCTCCCGAGTTTAGTGGAGCAGAGTTAGAGGATATTTAAGGTTTTCTGGATCGGTGTCATCGGATTCTTTTGCACTCTGAGTATTATGGACACTAGTGGAGTTTCCTTTACTATGTTTCAGATGAAAGGGGCAACCTACAGATGGTAGGAGACATCTAAGTCGGGTATGTCAGCTGGCACATCACCACTTATATGGCATGGGTTCTCAGTTCTCTTCTTCGAGAAGTTTGTTCCATAGACTGGCAAAGAGGAGCTGCATAGGGAGTTTGAGCAGCTACACCAGGGAGATATGACTGTGAATCGGTACAAGATTATATTTGCGGATTTGGAACTTCACGCGCTATGGTTAGTTCCCATTGAGAGAGAGAGAGGATCAGGAGTTCATTAATGACCTAAACTATGGTCTACTTTACAGTTTGGCTCGAGAGACAAAGACGAATACTAGGTTTAATAGTGTGGTTGATATTTCTAGGTGGTTGGATCAGGTTTGTAGGCTTGAGTGAGAGGAGAGGAGTCTTGTCATGACCCAACATGATATACAAACGTATACCTATGACATACGGGCCTATAAGGGCGACATGATCATTTTTACACTCAAAACATAGGCCGACAAGGCCATACAAGTATCCATATACATGAAATCTCTCCACAAGCCTCTAAGAGTACATAAACGTCATAAAGGTCGGGACAGGGCCCCACCGTACCAATCAATACATGTCCAAATCATACTGACCAAATAGGTAACCCCAGAGCAAGTCGAGTGCACCAACACCTTCCGCTGAGCTGATAGCTTACTAGGAGGATTGTCAACCTGTTAGTCGGGACCTGCGGGCATGAAAGTAGTGTCCCCAGACAAAAGGGACGTCAGTATGAATAAAGTATCGAGTATGTTAGGAAGGAAAGCGTTAATAATAGAAGTAATATAAAGAGAAATAAAGAAGATACAACCTGTAACATCTGAGTGCTTCTGAGGAAACTGACATGAAATGCATTATACATATACTCTTAAAAACATACACCTCTATGGGAATCATCATCATCATATCATACCCGGCCTCGAAGAGGACTTATTTAAAACGTACCTGGCCATCATAAGGCTCGGAAGAATTGTACTTGGCCACATGGAGCTCAGTAAAACCCAACTAATCGGTGGTTTCATAGTAGGTTCCGTACCCGGCCGACTATAGTATGGCTCACTAGAATAAAATAGATACATATATATATAATGCATATTGGACTCATGGAATCACGTTCTAAACATTTTGGAGTGGCATAAGGTTGTCGCACCTTTGATTCACATTATGGACATCCATACCATCAATATGAACCTCAATAGGATTCAAGGATCATACATACTTGCTTAGATTAACTTGATAAAGAAAGAACAACATGGATAACCTTAGTTGCAAGGAGTAGATCCGTTATGAAGTAGCATATAGTTTATGTTCATTTCAATTTAGATCATGCCAACAGAAAGAATGAAGTGCCTTAACATACCTTTTCAATCTTCTCTCCAATCGTCAACCAAGCTCAATATGATCTTCTTACATTTACAATGAGTAAACCGACTTCGTCGTCATCATATAAGCTTTGTAACTCTCATAAGTCAAAACCACTACTCCACAAGAAAATGGAAAGCATCTCCCATGTTTTTACTACATCCCATAAGTTACTAAAAGTCACCAAACAACCTAAACTACAACCAGTAGCTATATGAAACACAACAACACGTCGAGCGGCAAGCTCGGTTCATGTATAATAACACTATATTTTGAACCATTTCCCTTATTTATATTCAATTTTTTTTTTGATAATAACAAAATGTTGCAAGAACACCTCCCAAAATGTCCAACAATCAACTACATTACTAACAAGCCTTTTGTTCGATATCTCACAAGTTATAGCTTCAACGACTTAGCCGTAACTTTGATAAGCTTAAATACATGTAGAGTAAGAGGTTACTCAAATTTAAACAGATAGAAAAACTAAAATTTTAGCTTAAATCACCATGAAATATCCTTCCAATGCATCCACAAGAACAAGGAAGCAAAACTGGCGATCAATTCGGATTTCTCGGCACTAGAATCACTTTGGAAGACGTGAAATCACCTAGGTTTGATATTAAAAACTTGGGAGAGTATTTTACAGAACTAATACCACTTTAAGAAAAACCCTCACACGACCTGGAACCACACCAAAATCAGCAACCACAAGAAGAACAAGAAACTCACTAGCGCCACAGGATTCTAGACACTTGATTTGTGTTGTTTACCCATGGTTTGGGTCTTGGATCATGAGAGAAATTAGAGAGAAAGTTTTTAGGTGTATAGGGTCTGTATAGAGTGAAAATTAATGAGTAAAAATGGGCTTTAGGCGTCACATAAATGTATCAAGATATCTCAACCGCCTAAGTGGGTCCCACAGGGAGCTGTTTGCGCAGCCTCGGTAAAATGCGAATATCTCTCTACTTTGATGTCGTATGAACGAACGGTTTAATGAGTTGGAAATTATACTCGTATAAATTTAATTGGATAGGTGGATTAACCTGTAATTATTAATGTATTGAGAGAAAAGCTCTGCTTCATTTGACCTAATTTTCAGCATATTTATGAATGTAACTTTTGATGACATTTGCCAACTTTTATTCCACAACTCGCTTGAACTAAATAATCAAAGTACAACAATTATACAACTATAATAAATCATAACTTAAACTCTTTACCATTCTAAGCACCCAAGTCTCTCCTCAAACGTACATATTATAATATTCCCAACTTGTCGACTTCCGACAAAACTTCTTTTCTTCAACTCGTTTAGCTTCTAAGCCTTCCAACCTTCTTGGTACTTTTTATTCATATCTTAAATATTTGTAACCTCCAATATAACACGATTAAATTACTTTATATACTTACAAATATAATGTTATTTCGAGCTTACGTCAATTGACTTACGACGTACTCTCATGTACGAAAATATAGTGTGTAACATCAATCCCACCTTGGAACATTCCTCCTAGATTATTGACTGACCCGTGTGTCAGTCTCATAACCTATAGATCTTACAAATACTTTAATATTGTCCTTTTTATCTAGGCAATTATTCTGTGAATAAATCCAAAGGCCAGGACATTCCCCTCTTTAGGCCTCTTTCTCACGCCATGATTTGTGGCCGAAATTCTTCCAATCTCGTAATGGTTGCTAACTTCTATCATGCAGACTGTACGACTATGTCCTTATATGTGCACCTATTCAACTCTTCTCTCCTTTTTCATCCAGGTTTTAGCCAATTTCTAGGCCTCACTTTGTGAACATATACATAACTATGACAAGCTATCCCTCTAGGCATCTATAGGTGTACTGTTGTTCTTCGTTCGATACTTTGTCAAACATACGACTATTGCTATATCTTGTTTCATAGCCTCTTTTATCTATGCTTATGGATTTACTACATCTAGGTAGGTCATACTATATAATAACTCTTTCTTCAATTTATTATTACCGAGGCCTACTACCCACTTACAAGTTACACTCTCATTGCTTATCATATATGTATAAATCTAAGTCCTTTAATGCTTCCTTGTTACTGTTCATCTAAAGAATGGCATCCTAATATTCTCTCATAATTTGAAACTTTTATCCACCTATTGTTGATTCACCTTAATGTTGACCTATAATTTACAACTGATAACTTAAAACCTCTTACGCAATATATTATCACTAGCACTCACGTCTCTTTAAGGAACATCTGAAGTAATCTGCCTGATCAACCTATGGACGATATTATAATTTAATAAATGTGTATCATAGCATCCCAATGTGATCCATCTCATGGGAGTATTCTAATACCGTGCAATTCATGAAATACTTTTTAAAAAACTCATTTCTCAATCAAAGGCCTAAATATCGTCATCTTATCATTTATCAGAATTATGCCCTTACTTTACTACCAGGGCAACATGCCATCTCTTCTAAATGCTCCCAGTCTTAGTCTCCTCTGAATTCATTCTGGCTATACTAAGCTTTCCATAACTTACAGAAACCATCAACTCTCTTATTTTGATGGGCTTACTCCCGAGGCCTTACCTATTCATGTCACCTTCTCACTCACATTTCCTTATCCTTACTCCTATCTACCTTAAATACCATGCTTTAGCTTGCAACCTACACATACATATTTATACTAGTCGTAATCTTTTTTTAACTTGTTAGCACTATAGATTTCCTTTTGTTCCTTCTCAGTTATCTTTAAGGTAAGAAATTACTTTTGATTTTTACTTCCCGTTGATTAGTTAAGATAGGTTCCACTTTCTTATGGAATGCAGACGAAAATTTAGTGAGACTGTTTTTACAAGATCATTTCTCTTTAGGTCACTATGCTTAGGTCGAATCTTTCTTCCTTATTTCCTCAGATAGCTTTTGTTGTAGTACTTAGGGGAGACCCTCTAACTCCTATAAATCTGCAAGCTTATCATATACTTGATGGAATTTTTGATGTTCTTACTCGCCCATAATTATTCTTTGTTAGTTACCTCTTGCCTTGTGCTTGTAGGGTTGCTTCTGAGCTAACATTTTGACTATCTCCCTAGTGACACTTTCTTTTATTTATATTACACTTATACAGTACCTTTAATTACCCCCAACTCATATCTGAAAAATTTTCAATACTTGCGATCTCGTATCTTAGAGACTGAATTCCCTATTCTGGGGTTCACTATGTTTATCTTGTATGATCTATTGATTTATTTGTGACCTCTTGTATAGCGATAACTAGGTTCTTCCTGAATCAAATACAGACTACTCGTTAGTTCATTCTCATACCTATATTCTGCGTAATCCCTCTTGGGTTATTTTTTTTTTCTCTTAACTTACCTCTCGCACTAGCTCCTTATGTATCAAGTGTTCATTTGCACTTATTTATCAATAACATCTGGTGCAGGAACCCTTGCTGCCTCTCCCCGGCGTCGTGCTTGCATAATGTTCTGGAGTCGTAATATATATATAGGATCTGAATAAATGTAATCTCTTTCCTTTTCCTTTTTACCACATTCTTCCTTTACTATTCCATAGCTACCTCATCATCTTTGGCGTCTTTTCACATCTTCACTGACATCTTGCTCACCTTGAGGTAACCCTTCTGTACCAAGGATAACTGATTTTTTTACGCATGAGGGTGACTCCTAGTGTAACTAGAACACTCAGAAGTCGTTTGGTATGAGGTTTAAAAAGGTATAGTGCTGGTATAAAAATTTAATACCACCTTAATACTTCGTTTGGTTAGCAAACCAGGTACGAAGTATAAGTTATCCCAAGATTAAAATTAACACCGAGATAACTTATACCTTATAGAGGGTAGGGTAATTAGCACCGGTATAACTTATACATTCTTCTTACAAATTATGCAATTGTCATATTTAATACAACATACCAAACAGTAGATAAAAAATAATCCCAACATAACTAATCCCAGCATAACTTATCCCAGCATAACTTATACCAGTATAACTTATCCCGACATAAGTCGTATTCAAACCAAACGACCCCTCAGTCTCTAAAGCTTAACTCTACTCATAGTTCTTGCTTTAGGGAAGTTTCTTCCTGAATGACCTATCAAGTTTATTATTCTGCTGTCCATTCTATCAACGCCGAAATGCGATCTCTGAAATTCTCAGGATGACGACTATTATCAAATCTTGCGGTCCCTAATTCATGTTCAGTTTATCTTATTCACTAACCCATACTAGTTTCTATTACTCCGGGGGTCTTACTATTCTTTTTGGTAATCACGTTGGAGTCACCAACTCAATTCTCGAAATGAGGATATGACTTTTGGCCTGTGATCTTTTATTGTCTCAAGGCATGTCTCCTCTAGTCTTTTCCTTCACTTGACTCTGTCATCCTGTCATATTATGATTTACCGTTATCACCCAATTATCACAACTTACTCATAATGCTTCATTTACTCTCTTCTTATTCTCGTGCTAGTATTTCAGTCTATCACCTTATTGTAAAAACTTCAACAAAACATTCTCTCTTTTAGCTCCCATTGCACCATCTTACTGGCTCTTCGGGTCGCCTAACATTCTCTCTTTACTGGGGACGAGAGCCATAATAAGGTAAGTATTTATCCCTACTAGGATTTCAATGCTTTCTTCTGACTTTACTGAACATTCTAATATTCATATGTAACTCTACTATTCTAGAGTGCACCATCTAGGAGTCTCACAAGGAGAACTATTTTCACATTTGCAATATCTTTTGGAAATGTCAGCAAAATGCTAACAATCCATCCACCATTTTTAGTTACTCTAACCCCAGATAGATCTTGATATTCCATCCTTCTCTTAAACTATATTTGTCAACTCCCATAGGGCATAATTGGGATGGGTGTGGCCAATTGTATATATATTTGTTACTGTTTAAAGTAACTCAGAATGCTTAGAATTTTCTGTCTGAATTGTAAGTGATAATCTTCACTAACTGGGTACCCCGTACCTTCTTCACCTTGGTTCTTTTACTTGTTGAAACTTGTATCTACCTTCTAATTTTCTTATTTATTTTTATCATATGGGTGGATAGATATTCTTGCCTTAGGGATCCTTATCAAGAAGCTTACGCATCTTAGTACATACATGATCCGCTGAAGACCTCACAATTACTCATCATAAGCAAGATGCAAAATCAAGTTCCTCTTACTCAACTCTTCTACATACACATTCAATATCTTACCAACTGTCTTTCTAGATGTAGGTATCGTTGTATTACGAAAAGAGTAGAATTTAGGAGTTTGAATTCTTACAACTGAGCTCTACCACACGATCTAGAGTAAGAGCAAAGAGTGACAGTCCTAAATGCCCAGTAGCCTCCTGCTTATAAGTGTGGTGCACAACACACCCATAAACAAGACTCTACTAGACACAACTTGTATAATCCCTAGGACAGAACTCTTTGATACAAACTTCGTCACGACCCAAACCGAAGGGCCGCGACGGGCACCCAGTGCCTTACTCAACCAAGTACCGATGTAACATTTATTTCTTATCGTACTATTATGGATAAATGATATGTAAAGGACGTCATAAGATAACTCGAATAAAACATATGGGGATACTTGATATAGGACGACCCAACATGATATACAAACTTATACCTATGACGTACGGGTCTATAAGGCCGACATGATCATTTGTACACTCAAAAAATAGGCCGAAAAGGCCATATAATTATCCACAAACATGACATATGTCTTCAAGCCTCTAACAATACATAAATATCATAAAGGTCGGGACAGGGCCCCGCCATATGTTATGCCCCACAATATTACGTCAATATCACTCCCTACAGTATTATATTACGATAATGTTACGCTCCATAGTATTATATGACGATGATGTTTAACCCTATACTATTATACGTTAAATTTTCGTAAGATAATTGACCTCAGTTCAAGGACAAGATTATTTTGAGATTATAAGCATTATGCTATTTCAAACACGTGATGAGTAAACTCGTGAAGGAGAAATGGTAAGCAAATCGAAGGAAATGAGTTTCGTCGAAGTTTGGAAATTTAGGATAAAATATGGTCCAAGCTATAATACCCCGTATTTATGGACTAGTACCATACAAGGTACCACATGACCATGATTATAAGGTGTATAAAGTGTGTTAAATGTGAGTAGTATTATACGTAATTTGAGATAATTCTTAATTATGTGGGTAACTGGTCATTTATTGGGTAATGGGAAATTACCTAGTTAATTAAGGAATTATTGGGTGATTAATTAAAGAATTGGATAAGGTTAGACCCTCCCCACGTGGCAGCAGGCCACCCCAAGAATTGCCACTATTAAGTCATTATATATGTGGCAAGATTAGAGATGTGAGATTTGATAAGTCTTAAGAACATGAATCACATATCCATTTATTAAAAGAGAGCCATTTGTAAGTATTAAGAACATGGGAATCACACATCCATTCTTAAGTAACGTGAGGATTTTTCATAACATCTTCAACCAATTCATACAAGGATTTCAATGTTAGCAACGTGAATCCGATTTCTTGAAACAAAAATTCATGTAGAAGTAACGTGAATCTCTTGAAACAAAAGTTCCAACGAGATTCCTTATCACCTTAGACACGTGAGATTTTGTAATTTTAAGGGAGTACAATGCAATCTTTCTCAAGAATACTATACGAATTTTTTCCTACTTCGATCTCGATGTTGCATGTTGTCGCAATTGACGTGAGTTAGAGGGATTATCAAGAGAATCGGCTCAGGTTTGATAAAGCTATCATTTATTTACTTTTGGCATGATCCATACGATACAAACGAAACGAGAAACTTCACAACTTCCATAAATGATTCTATTCATAGAAATTCTAGAGATGCTTATGTTCTTGATTCCCCATGTGTCCTATTATTTTATCATCTGTTCATGGGTCCCAGAAAATACGTAAGTTGAAAAAGTTTACTTCATGACATTAATCAAAGGTATAATGGTCTTATGACGTTCTGAGAGATTTTAATAACGTACTTCTCATGCACTGCATTCATTTATACATGTACATTGACCCATGACCAGATGGCGTTATATACGCGTATATATGTATATTATATTTATATGGGATATGGGAAAAGGTTACGGCGTTATATACGCACCACCGTCTGATCAGCTGGTATATGTTTATGATTTGCCCACACTGGCCGAGATTATATGATGGGATCTCCTCAGAGGCTTGATGATGTTATGAACGCATATAAACATGCATGGTATGACATTTATACGCATATGCATGACATTATAAGTATTAATTGATTCGCAGAGCTATTCAGACTTACATGTCGAGTCTTTTACTCCATGTTTCTTTCAAGTCTATTATTTACTGATTTCATTCCTTACATACTCGGTATATTATCTGTACTGACGTCCCTTTTCTTGGGGACACTGCATTTCATGCTCGCAGGTCCCGATAGACAGGTAGAATGACCTCCAATTAGGCTATCAGCTCAGTAGAAGATATTGGTGCGCTCCATTTGCTCTAGAGTTGATTGTTTGGTCAGTATGATTTAGACGTGTATTGTTTGGTATGGCGGGGCTCTGTCCCAGCCTTTATGATAAATATGTTCTCTTGGAGGCTTGCAGACAGATGTCCTGTATACAGATACTTGTATGGCCTTGTCGTCCTATATTTTAAGTATATAATGGATCACATTGGCCTTATAGGCCCGTATGTCACATGTATTAGTTTCTATATAAGGTTGGGTCGTTCTATGTCGGGTATTGTCTCATGTTTACTCTTGTTATCTCATGAAACCCCTTCTGGACCACTTACCTACGATGATGTAATAAGAAAAAGCGTAAAAACTTGATTGAGTAAGGTACCGGGTGCCTATCGTGGCCCATTGGTTTGGGTCGTGACAAAAGTGGTATCTGAGCAGTTCTGTCCTAGGGAGTCTACAAGCTGTGTCTAGTGGAGTATTGTTATGGGTGTGTTGTGCACCACACTTATAAGCAGGAGGCTACAGGGCATTTAGGACTGTCACTTTTTCTTCTTACTCTAGATCGTGTGGTAGAGCTCAGTTGTAGGAACTCAATTTCCTAAACTCTATTTTATTCATAATACGACAATACCTACATCTAGAAAGACAGTTGCGAAGAGATTGAATGAGGCTGTGGAAGAGTTGAGCTAGAGGAAATTGATTTTGCATTATGCTTATAATTATTAAGTGTAAGGTCTCCAGCAGATCTGTGTGTACTAAGATGTGTGCGCTTCTAGAAAAGGAGCCTTAAGGCAAGAATATCTATTCACCCCTATGGTGAAAGGCAATGAGAGATTCAGAAGATAGATACAAATTTCAACAAGTGAAAGAAACAAGATGAATAAGGGTACGAGGTACCCAGTTAGTGAAGATTATCATTATTTACCATTCAGGAAGAGAGATATAAGCATTATGAGTTACCTTCAACAGTAACAGAGGTATGTACATGGCCACACCGATCTAAGTTATGCCCTATGGGAGCTAACATATATGGTTTAAGAGAAGGACATGATTCGGCTGGGGTTAGAGTAACCCAAAATGGTGGATAGATTGTTTGTGTTAGTTGATATATATTTCCGAAGGATATTGCAAATATGCTAATAGATCTCCTCGTAAGACACCAAGATGGTGCACTCTAAAATAGTACAGCTAGATATGAGTACTAAAAAGATAAGCACTGGAAGCATGGAAGGGATAAATATTATCTTAGTGTGGCTCTCGTCCCTAGTAGAGAGAGAATATTAGACAATCCGAAGAGCCAGTGGATGGAGCAAAGGGGAGCTAAAAGCGAAAGAATATATTGTTGAAATTTTCAGAATAAAGTGATAGACAGAATGTTAGCAGGAAAATAAGAAGAGAGTTAATGAAGCATCATGAGTAAAATGTGGTACATGGATGACGATAGTAGATAACAAAATAGTATTACAGAGTCTATAGGCAAGGGAAGGAAAATACGAAAGGTGACAGGCCTTGAGACAACAAAAGAGTATAGGCCATAAAGTCATATCCTCACTTCGAGAAACAAGTTTGTGACTCTAACATAATTACCATAAGGAAAAGTTAGAACCCCAGAGTAGTAGAAATAAGTATGGGCTGGAGAACAAGATAAACTAAACATGAATTTGGGACTGAATAGTTTAATAATGGTCGACATCATGAGAATTTTAGATTTTGTTCTGGCGATAATAGATGGATAACAGAAGAAGATTCATGAGAAATTCAGAGAATGGTCATTCAGGAAGACGCTTCCCTAAAGCAAGCAATGTGAGCAAAGTTCAGCTTAAGGGATGGTATGTTCCAGTTATACTAAGTGGCACCCTCGCGAGTAAGGAATGTTGTTATCATTGGTACAGAAAGATTTTTGCAAGGCAAGTAAGGGTTGTCAATGATGTGAAAGGATGCTAAAGATGAAGAGGTAAGATATCTATACGTAGATTATCATAGCACTAAATCTTAGTACTCCCCTAAAGGGGGGAATATGGAGTGATGTGGCATTAAGTCAGAATTAAGTGGTTCTAGTAACTATGGAATGGTAAAGGAAGAATGCGATATAAATGAGAAAGGAATGAGATTGCACTTATCCGAATCCTACATATATCCTATGATTCCAGAATATTATGCAAGCACGACGTCAAGGAAAGGAAGTAAGTGTTCCTGCCCGGGGTGTTATTGATAAATAAGGAGAAAATGTGATACGTAAGTTAAGACAAAGGAAATAACCTTAGAAAAGAATTGCAGAATATTGATATGAGAAGGGGCCAATGAGTAATTAGTAGTTAATTCAGGAAGGTCCTAGTTATGGCTAGACAAGAAGATACAGACAAATCAACAGATCGTGTAAGATAAACATAGTGAACCCCAACATGGGGAATTCAGTCTCGCAGATATGACATCGTGATCATTGAGAAATATTCAGATAGTTGTTGGGGTAGTTAAAGGCACCATATGAGTGTTACTGAAACAAAAGAGAATGCCTCTACGAAAAGTCAAAATATCAAGTTCAGAAGCAACCCTACAAGCACATAAGCGTAAACTACGGATAATTATAGGCGAGGAAGGACATCAAAAATTCCGTCGAGTATTTGGTGTAATAAGCTCACAGCTTTACAAGAGTCAGAGGATCCTCCCTAAGTACTACAATGAAAGACTAGCTGAGGAAATAAGGAAGAAGGCTTCAACCTAGTAACTTGAAGAAGAAATGGTCTTGTAACAACAGTCTCATAACAACATTATATGTACTTCGTAAGAAAGTGGAACCCACCATGGCTAATGAACAGGAAGTAAAATCAAAATTAATATTCCAGATCATATGAGTTATACGAAAATTCTGGCATACGTGGGAACTAAGATAAGCTAAGTACATGCAACAAGGGGGCAGAAAGACCAGAAAAAGTAATAGCTTGTGTTTAAAGAAAGCTGAGAAGGAACGAAAGGAATTATTCAATCAATGATCCAGAGTTAGTTATGTTATGAACACACTTAAGATTTTGGAGTATTATTCATGCGCATATATATTGACAATCATGCAGTCGTAGAAGACTCCGGTATAATTTAAAAGAAAGAATTGAGTCCAGGTCATAGACAAATGATTGAATTGTTAGAAGATTGTATCCTAGATATTCCATAGTGTCCATGAAAGGCTAAAGTAATAGCTAATACCAGAAGCCGCATATCGGGGGATAACTTAAGCCTACATAACGCCAATCAGAAGGGAGAGGAAACTAAAAAATCACATCAACTAAGTAAATTAGAAGTCGAATTATTGGTCCCAGAAAGTTATAGACATCATGATTGAGAACATTGCAGAATCACTCGTAATATCAGAGGTATAACAGAGATAGTACAGTAGCCATATTCTATAACGGCTCTACGATAAAGCTAGTTAGAAGAGTACCATCCTTATAAGAAGTTAGTATGAATCTCTCACCGGATTGTGCATACACTAGAGGTGCAAGTATTATAATAGAGCTTCAAGTTGTGAATATGGATTATACCTATGTGGAAAGGATGTCATGAAAGAGATAGAAGATGAGATACGAGATTTTAAGGTAAGTAAGGTAAAAGTGACCATTGTACGAGATACTCAGATGCAGAAGGTTGGGAATAGTCCATACTTCAGATAGAAGGCTAAAAGCGTTGGGATTCAGTATCCAGAAATGATAGCAGCATCGTCAGTGGCATGTCTTCCAGCCATGGTTTCTAGGTATTGAGAGATTTAGTCAAGAGAGAAAAGAAGAGTTGGAGAAGATGTGATGTTTCGTTTGATGTTCCAGAATAACATAAGAAAATCTATGGTGCAAGCAAGTTGGAGGAGAGTGGCGAATAATATAAATAGATATGTGTAGGTCGCAAGCTAAAGTATGGTAAAGCGACAAGGTTTTAGGACGACAGGAGTAAGGATAAGAAAGGGCGAGTGAGAAGGAGACGAGGATGGATAAGTCCTCAGGATTAAGCCCATGAAAACAAGAAGAGCTGAGGGTTTCTCTCTCAGTATAGTCTGAATGAACTCAAAAGAGTCTAAGACTAATGCGATTTAGAAGAGATGGAACGTTGCCCTGATAGTACAATGAGGGTGTAATTGTGATAGATAAAGGATGACATTTGGGCCTTCAATTGAGTAATGATTGGAAGAGGATTTCATAGATTGTACGGAATTAAAATACCCACGTAAGGTGAATCACATTGGGATGCTATAAAATATGATTATTGAAGTACAATATCACCCATAAGTGGATCAGGAAAATCAATTCAAATATTCCTCGATGCAACATAAGCCCTAGTGGCAATGTATTATGTAAGAAGTTTCAAGTTATCGATGGAAGATTGTAGATCAACATTGAGGTGAATCGACAATGGATGGATAAAAGATACAAAGTACAAGATGAGATTAGGCATCAGTCTTAAAATGAATAGTAATGAAGAAGCGTTAAAAGATTTAGCTTTATGCATATAGGATAAGCAATGAGAGTAACCTGGAGTTTGGTCGGAGACCTCAGTAACAATAAATTGAAGTAAGAGTTATGATATAGTATGGCCTACTTAGGTGTAGTAAAGCTAATGATGCCCTGAGGGACAGCTTGACATAATTTTGTATATGTTAACAAAGTGAGGCCTAGAGATTGGCTAATAGATGGAGGAAAGAGGAGAGAAGTGTCGCATAGGAGCACATACAAAGTTAGAGTCTTACAGGCTGCATGATAGAAGGTAGCAACAGCTACGAGATTAGAAGTATTCCGACTACAAGTCGTGGTGTAAGAAAGAGGCTTAAGAGGGGGGGGGGGGGGGGGGGGGGGGGCGGGGGAGGAATGACCTGGCCTTTGGATTTATTCAATGAATAGTTGCCTAAATGGAAAGGAGAATATTAAAGTATTTGCAAGAGCTATGGGTTATGAGAATGATAAGTGAATCAGTCAACATTCGAGGACGAATGTTCAAAAGGGGAAATGATGTTACGCCCCATAGTATTATGTCAATATTACACCCTATAATATTACATTACGATGATGTTACGCTCCATAGTATTATATTACGACGATGTTACACCCTATAGTATTATACGTGAAGTTGTCGTAAGATAATTGACCTCAGTTCAAGGACAAGATTATTTGGCGATTATAAGCATTATGCTATTTCAAACATGTGATGAGTAAATTCGTGAAGGAGAAAAGGTAAGAAAATAAAAAGGAATGAGTTTCGTCAAAGTTTGGAAATTTGGGATAAACTACGGTCCAAGCTACAAAATACCCCGTATTTATGGACTACTTCCATACAAGGTACCATATGACCACGACTATAAGGTGTATAAAGTGTGTTAAAAGTGAGTAGTATTTTAATTAATTTGAGATAATTCTTGAATTATGTGGGTAATTGGTCAATTTTTGGGTAATGGGAAATTACCTAGTTAATTAAGGAATTATTGGGTGATTAATTAAAGAATTGGATAAGGTTAGAACCTCCCCCACATGGCAGCAAGCCACCCCAAGAATTCTGACTCTTAAGTCATTATATATATGGCAAGATGAGAGATGTGAGATTTGGTAAGTCTTAAGAACATGAGTCACATATCCATTTATTAAAAGAGAGTCATTGTAAATCATAAGAACATGGGAATCATACATCCATTATTAATTAACGTGAGGATTTTTCATACCATCTTCAACTAAATCATACAAGGATTCCAACGTTAGTAATGTGAATCCAACGAGATATCTTGAAACAAAAATTCATGTAGCAGTAACGTGAATCTCTTGAAACAAAAATTCCAACGAGATTTCTTAGCACCTTAGCAACGTGAGATTTTGCAATTTTAAGGGAGTACGATGCAATCTTTCTCAAGAATATCATGCGGATTTTTTCCTACTTCGATCTCGCCGTTACATATTGTTTGAATTGACGCTTGTTATAGGAATTTTCAAGAGAATCGGCTCATGTATGTTAAGGCTATCCCTTATTTACTTTTGGCATGATCCTTAGGATACAAACGAAACGAGCAAATGCACAACTTCCATAAATGAATCTATTAATAGAAATGTTAGAGATGCTTATGTTATTGATTCCCCATATGTCCTATTATTTTATCACATGTTCATGGGTCTCAGAAAATAAGTACGTTGAAAAAGTTTACTTCATGACATTATCAAAGGCATAATGATCTTATGACGTTCCAAGAGATTTTAATGACGTACTTCTATGCATTGCATTCATTTATACATGTACATTGACGACTAGATGGCATTATATACGTGTATATATGTATATTATATGCATGTGGGATATGGAAAAAGGTACGGCATTATATACACACCACCACCTGATTAGCTGGTATACGTTGATGATTTGCCCATAGTGACCGAGATGATATGATGGAATACCCTCAAAGGATTGATGATGTTATGAGCGCATATACCCATGCTTGGTATGAAATTTATATGCATATGTATGACATTATAATTATTAAATGATTCACAGAGCTATTCAGACTTACATGTCGAGTCTTTTACTCCATGTTTCTCTCATGTCTATTATTTACTGATTTTCATTCCTTACATATACTAGGTACATTATTTTTAATGACGTCCCTTTTACCTGGGGACACTACGTTTCATACCTGCGGGTCCCGATAGACAGGTTGAGAGTTCTCCAGGTAGGCTATCAGCTCAGCGGAAGATGTTGGTGCGCTCCATTTGCTCCGGAGTTGCTTGTTTGGTCAGTATGATTTAGACGTGTATTGTTTGGTATGGAGGGGCCCTGTCCCGACCTTTATGATAAGCATGTACTCTTAGAGGCTTGTAGATAGATAATTGTATGGCCTTGTCGGCCTATATTTTAAGTATATAATGGATCACATTGGCCTTATAGTCCCGTATGTCACAGGTATGATTTTCTATATCAGGTTGGTCGTTCTATGTCGAGTATTTCCTCATCTTTACTATGGTTATATCACGACACCCCTTCTGGACCACTTACCTATGATGATGTAATAAGAAAGATACGTTATGTTGGTACTCGGTTGAGTGAGGTACCGGGTGCCCGTCATGGCCAATCGGTTTGGGTCATGACACCATAACAATCAATACATGTCCAAATCATAATGACCAAATAGGCATCTCCGGAACAAGTGGAGTGCACCAACACCTTCCGCTGAGCTGATAGCCTACTAGAAGGATTGTCAACCTTATCTATTGGGACCTGTGGACATGAAACACAACATCCCCAGGCAAAAGGAACGGCTGTACAAATAAAGTACCAAGTATATAAGACATGAAAGCATAAATAAGAACAATAATCACTACAGGAAAAAGCCTTATTTACGACCAACTTTTGAGGACGAGTTAATAATCCTATCGCAAATAATATATGTATTGGGACGAGAATATATTACGGTCTTTAATGCTTTATTTTATTCCGATGGTATTAAATTTGGTCCCTAAAAAATTGTAACTGGTCCCAAATGATAATTGAGGGGCCTTGAGTGTGAGAGAGTGCCGCCAAATCTAATATTAAAATATTAAAAAACTATTATTTTCTAAAAATCGGGCGCCAAAACGAAAAAGTAAAAGGTTATAAAAAGTAAATTAAACGCTCTGTATTCTCAAAACATAGTACCGCATCAACTCTGCCCTAATCTCCGCCTAGCTTTAGGGCCTATCTCATTTATCTGTGTTTTCTCAAAAAACATCTTGTGAATCTGGTCGTGTGCGAATTCAACTCTGCCCTAGTTTTCATCTCGCTCGTTTGAGAATCCAAGGTATGCCTCCTCTTTCAAGTAGCTCTTTTTCTACTCTAAGTGTTCTGATTTCACCGATTGCATCTTTATTCGAGTTCTTCTTCTTCTCTAACATAAAAAATTGGTAAGATTGCATAATATGGTGTTTTTTTGTTTATATAATCAGTGGAAAGATTATTGGGTTGGGATTCCTGATTTGATAATTTAATTTTCTGAAGTGTATTCAAGTTTGTAGCATATTGGGAAGAATTTTATTTCATACAGAGTGCATACCAGTTTCGAAAAATCCAATCATTTCATGAATGACATATTATTTTTATGTATCCAGTGAGGGATTTTGCGAGCCAAAACAGGGACTAGCGTTGTTACTCCTATTGCAGCTTTGATTTTACATCTGAAAAAATTTCAACTAAATACAGCCCTTCTCGTCTCTACTTGCAATTGTATTTTAGCATATTGAACAACAATAGAATATGGGAAGATTGCAATTTCTTGTTGTTGTGTTATGAGATCGATATATTGGTGTATGTATTTTACATATGAATAAAGTTTTCACTTTTCTCTGTTCTTTCTTCATCATCTAGGACAATAAGGAGAGGTTAGTTTATGAGCCAAGTAATGTCAAACATACAACTAATAGTGTATTCACATATATTTTTCTTTCATATAACTAAGCAATAGGATATGGGTGTTTGTTTGTAAGAAAAAGGAAATATCAGGGAACATGAATCATGATACATGTTAAGAACTTAGGGAAATTCATGGGCTCACACTAACAAGCAAGAAGCAATCTTTTAGTCGCACGCGACTATTTTGGATGATCTTGTATCATAAATTATACTATTTATATTTTTCTTTTGTGTAAGTACTAACTTCGATCTCGGACCAGGCTAGAAGGAACCATGTATGCATGTTTTAGGAACCATCATATTTAATTACAAGTTCATTTGTAATCTATTACTTATCTTAGTGTCATCTGATTGTAAATTTCAATGTATTAACTGAAAAACAGAGGAGCCGAGTCAACTAGAAAGTGCGAACTTAGAGTTGACTTTAGAGTATATGTATATCTTTTATATACATATACTTTTAAAAACATACGCCTCTATGGGCATCATCATCAACATATCGTACCCGACCTTGAAGAGGACTTGGAAAAAATGTACCCTGGCCATCATAAGTCCTAGTAGAATCGTACCGGCCACGTGGAGCTCGGTAAAAACCAACTGATCAATGGTTGTATAGTAGGTGTCATACCCAGCCGACTATAATGCGGCTCAGTATAGTAAACTAGATAAACATATATAATGCATGCTAGACTCACAGAATCACGTTCTACACCTTTCGGAGTGATGTAAGGTCTTCGCACCTTTGATTCACATTATGGACATCCATACCATCAATATGAACCTCAATAGGATTCAAGGATAATACACACTTAATTAGATTAACTTGATAAGGAAAGAGCAACATGGACAACCTTAGTTGCTAGGAGTAGATCCGTTATGAAATAGCGTACTGCTTATGTTCATTTCACTTTAGATCATGCCAAAATAATGAAGGAAGTGCCTTAACATACCTTTTCAATCTTATCTCCAATTGTCAACCAAACTCAATATGATCTTCTTATGTCTACAATATAAGCGTCGTAACTCTCATATGTCAAAACCAATATTCTACAAGAAAACAGAC
Organism: Nicotiana paniculata; assembly: GCA_005239505.1. NCBI lineage: Eukaryota > Viridiplantae > Streptophyta > Magnoliopsida > Solanales > Solanaceae > Nicotiana > Nicotiana paniculata. The sequence goes on along the minus strand of ML305935.1, from coordinate 40,681 downwards.
ATCATCTCCCTATTTGTACTAAATCCCATAAGTTATTAAAAGTCATCAAACAACCCAAACAACTACCACTAGCTATATGGAACACAACCAGCACAATAACATGTCAAGCGGCAAGCTCGGTTCATGTCAAATAACACTATATTTTGAACCCTTTCTCTCTTATTTATATTCAGGAAAATGTTGATAATAACAACACAATAAAATGAGGTTATTCCATAAATTTTCTAGCCATAAAACATTGCAAGAACACCTCCTAAATAGTCCAAATATTAGTGATATTACTAACAAGTTTTCGATTGATATCTCACAAGTTCTAGCTTCAACGACTTAGCCGTAACTTTGATCAGATTAAATACAAGTAGAGTAAGAAGTTCCTTACCCTTAAACAGATATAAAAACACCATTTGAGCTTACTTCACCACGAAATATCCTTCCAACGCAGCCACAAGAACAAGGAAGTGAAACTAGCAATCAATTCGGGGTTTTCAGCACTAAATCAGTTTGGAAGAAATCACCTAGGGTTGATACGAAAACCTTGGTAGAGTATTTTATAGAACTTAAAACACTTTAAACAACCCCTCACACGAGCTGTAACCTCACCAAAATCAGTAACCATAGAACAAGAAACTCACTAGAGCCACGGGATTCCCGACACTTGATTTGTGTTGTTGGACCTTGGCTTGGGTCTTGGATCATGAGAAAACTTTGAGAAAAGGTTTTTAGGTGTCTAGGGTCTGTAGAGAGTGCAAAATAATGAGTTAAACAGGCTTTAGGCGTCACATATATATCAATATATCTCAACCGCCTAATCCCAAAGGGAGCTTCTTGCGTAGTTTCTCGAAAATGCAAATTTCTCTCTACTTCGATGTCGTATGAACAAATGGTTTAATGCATTGGAAACTAAATTCATAGAAATTCAATTTTGAGGTGGATAACCTCGTAATTCTTGAAGAAAAGCTATTCTATATTTGGCCTAAGATTTAACACATTTATGAATTTAACTTGTGATGACCTTTGCCAAATTTTGTTCCAAGACTTTCTTGAATTCAAAAATCAAGATACGACTATAAAAACTCATAACATAACCTCCTAATCATCTTAATCACCCTAATCTCTCCCCAAAATTACGTGTTATAACATTCGTAACTTGTCGACTTTTGACGAAACTTATTTTCTTCAATTCATTTAGCTTCTAAGCCTTCCAACCCACTTAGTACTTGTTATTCATGATCATAAACATGTGTAACCTCCAAAGTAACATGATTAAATTACTTTATATACTTCCAAATATAATTTCATTTTCGAGCTTACATCAATTGACTTACGACGTACTCTCACGTAAGAAAATTGGGGTGTAACAAGGCCAAGAGGCCCCGTGGTTCAGGTGGTTTTAGAAGTATCTCGTTTGGAGGCCAGTCACTTCACAACAGAGGTCGTCCTTTTAGGCTCACCTCAGATGACTCGTCAGGTTCCTTTTGGTTCTTCATCTTACCACTGTTCATACAGTGGTCTCCCGATTCAATAATCATTTTGGGCACTCACAGCTTAGAGCTCTATCGCACTCAATCAGTTAATAGTTTGTTAGTATCGGGCTCTTCCCATGGTTATTATAGTTCTCAGGGTTCGATTCAGGCGCTACCGTCATCCCTAGGTCGAGTGTTCTACTAGTGTGGGGAGTTAGAGAATGTGCAGAGGTATTGCCACCGTCTTCTCAGAGGTCCCGTGCAGCATGGAGGTCACACTATGACTCCCTTACTAGTTTCTACATCACCCGCTCAGCCATCTCGAGATGGAGGTAGCTTGGGTCGAGGTATCCCTAGAAGGGGAGGTCAGGCGGGCGGTGGTCAGATTCATTTCTATGCATTTCCCGGCAGACCAAAGGTAGTTTCTTATGACGTCGTGATCACATGTATTATTTTTGTGTGCCACAAAGATGCTTCTGTGTTATTTGACCCTGGTTCCACTTATTCATATGTGTCGTCATACTTTGATCATTATTTGGATTTGACTCATGATTCATTAGTTATGCATATTCATGTATCTACATCGGTTGGTAATTATATTATGGTAGGCCATGTATATCGCTCGTGTGTGGAGATCATTAGGGGTTATGAGACTAGAGTTGATCTTTTATTGCTTAGCATCGTGGATTTTGACGTGATTTTGGGCATGGATTGGTTGTCACTATATCACGTTATTCTCGATTGTCATGCCAAGATCGTGATATTGGAGATGCCAGGGTTTCTGAGGTTTGAGTAGAGAGGCTCCCTGGATCATGTTCCTAGCAGAGCAATTTCATATTTGAAGGCTCAAAAGATGGTTAAGAAGGGATGTTTAGCGTATTTAGCCTTAATGAGGGATTTTAGTGCTTATACCCAAACCGTTGAGTCAGTACCGATAGTAAGGATTTCTCAGATGTGTTTTCTGCAGACCTGTCGGGCATGCCAACCGACAAGAATATTGATTTTGGTATTGACCTGGTGCCAGGCACACATCCCATCTCTATTACATCATATCGCATGGAACTGATGGAGTTTAAAGAATTAAAGGAACAACTTCAGCAGTTGCTTGATAAGGGTTTCATCAGACCGAGTGTCTCGCCTTAGGGTGCTCCAATTCTATTAGTTAAAAAGAAAGACGATCGTATGTGGATGTGTATTGACTACAGGTAGCTGAACAAACAATCAAGAACAAGTACCCACTACCGCATATTGATAATTTATTTGAGTATCTTCAGGGTGATAGAGTATTCTCGAAGATTGATTTGAGATTGGGGTACCATAAGTTGAAGATTCGGGCTTCAAATTTTCCGAAGACGGCCTTCAGGACCCGTTATGGTCACTATGAGTTTCTGGTGATATCTTTTGAGCTGACCAATGCTCCAGCAACCTTTATGCACCTGATGAACAACACATTTCAACCATATCTTGATTCTTTTGTCATTTTATTTATTGATGATATATTGGTGTATTCTCTCAATCGAGAGGATCATGAGCAGCATTTTAGGATCGTGCTCCAGAATTTGAGGGAGAAGAAGATGTATGCTAAATTCTCCAAGTGCGAGTTTTGGTTAGACTGGCATTCTTTGTCCACATGGTGTCCAGTGAGGGGATTAAGGTGTATCCGAAGAAGATTGAGGCAGTTCAGAGTTGGCCCAGACCATCTTCTACTACTGAGATCCAAAATTCCCTTGGGTAAGCTGGATATTATTACTATTTTGTTGAGGGATTTTCATATATAGCATCCCCATTGAATAGATTGACCTACAAGGGTGCCCCATTCAAGTACTTTGATGAGTGTGAGGAGAGCTTACAAAAGCTCAATATTGTCTTGACTACAGCTCCAATTCTAGTTTTTCCTTTGGGATCAGGCTATTATGATGCTTCACTGATTGGCACTAGATGCATGTTGATGCAGGAGGGTAGAGTTATTGCTTATTCTTTGCATAGGTCGAATCCCCATGAGAATAACTACCTTGTACATGATTTAGAGCTAGCACCCATTATTCACACACTGATGATTTGGAGGAATTATCTTTACGGCGTGTCTTGTGAGATGTTCAAGGATCACAGGAGTCCCCAGCACTTATTCAAGCAAAAGGATCTGAACTTGAGGCAGCGGAGGTGGTTAGATCTACTAAACGACTATGATATCACCATTATTTATAATCTTGAAAAGGCCAATGTGGTGGCTGATGACTTGAGTAGGAAGTCTGAGATCATGGGGAGTCTTGCTTATATTTCAGTTGGGGAGAGACCGTTCACATTGTGAGGTGTTCACGGTCTTCTTTGATTGAGCCCATCACGGCACATCAGTATGACAATCCCACTTTCTTGTCCTAAAGGACACGGTGCAAAACGGTGATGCTAAGGAGGTTACTATTGGTGATGATGGGGTATTGAGGCTACAAGGTTGAATTTGTGTTATGAATGTGGATGGGTTGTGAGAGTTGGTACTTGAGGATGCTCATCATTTGTAGTATTCCATTCATCCGGGTGTCGTGAAGATGTACTAAGATTTAAGGCAACACTATTGGTGGCAGAGGATGAATAAAGAAATTATTGAGTATGTTGCTCGGTGTTTGAACTACCAGCAGGTGAAGTTCGAGCATCAGAGACTTGGCGGTTTGCTTCAAAGGCTTGATATCCCGGAGTGGAAATAGGAGCGTGATAAGTGGGGATTTTTACTACTTATTAGAGCCTTTTAGCTTTGGTTTTATTCCAAAAGCGCTTAATTGTAATCCCAAAAACTGATGAAATGTACTTAATTGCAGGAAAATTGGAAGATGAGCTCCCAAGATGAAATCCAACTCAAGAAGGAGTAATCTGAACGCAAGGACAAAAATAGGCACAAAAGCTCAGAAGTGCGGACCGCAGAATTACATCTGCAACCACAGGTTATGAAGAACTTCCCATCAGAGAAATGTACAAAGAGTGGTCCGCACATGAAGTGTGCGGCCGCAGAAGCTAGGTCAGAGCAAAATTTCAGAGAACCTGCATCTCAAGTCCAAAAAAAGTACGAATCGCACAATTATTGTTCGGCTTTAGAAGAAAATCTACGGGCTGCATACATTACTATGCAGACCGTAGAAGATCAAGGTTCGGCCGCAGACATTATTATGTGGACCGTAGAAAGAGGGCAGTGCTGCCGCAATTCAGAATTATATGGCTGCATATTTCCAATCCTATCAAGCTGAAGAAAAGTGCGGACCGCACATGAAATTGTGCGGCTGTAGAACCTACGGAAGGGCATTTTTGTCCGAAAATTTCAGCTCTGTATGAATAGAAGGAGTTTCACTTTTTTAGGTCACCTTTTGACATCAGCTGCTACAGTAGACAGTTTCTTTTACTCTTTTTAGTAGTTTTTGATATTTTGAGCTTTTTGAATATTGATTTAATAATTTTAATTATCAATATGGGTTTAATTATCATTTCTTCTCCTTTTTCTTCCAATTTAAGTATGAGTAGCTATATTTTCACTAGGGTTGTGATCCAACCCTAGTGTGTAAACTTAATGGGTGTTTGATTTATTGCTTGTTTATGATATGGTGCTTATTATCTAGCTTTTTTTTTATTTGAAGAATTAATGGTTGCAAACATTAATTCATGCCTATTTGACATGAACTCTACTTGAGAAAGAGAGACTTAGTCTAGGAAAACCTGGATAGCAAGAAATTGGGTCAATCAAGAGATTGAGAAGCCCAATTAATGGGTTGAACCTAGAGATAGTAAAAGCCGACTTGAGCTTCTTATCAACTATTTTGTTCAATACATTGAGAAAGACAAATTGGGTAAAACACTCTCTAACCGTGAGGTATTGAGTGGGTACTTGAGTGTTGATAGTAATAATATGCCCCGACCAATAAAAAAGCTTTAAATTTTACAACCTATTAGGCAAACACCTAGGTGAAGGTCATAGCTCTAAGCCTTTTACATCATTTGAAAAATAACAAAACAATTTCCTACTTTCATTCTTTAAATTACAATCGTAGTTTAATTTAGATTTTGAAATAAAATCAAATATTGCGGAAGTGAAAATTTAGATATACAAACTCACGCGCTAAGATATATGCTACTAACACTCATTCATATAGGTCCCTGCGGAATTCGGCCCCGACTCATGTTGGGTATTACTATTGCATCAAACATTTTCATAACCTCAAATAGAGGAGTGAAATTATACGAGACCAATTTTTGGCGCCTTTTTCGGGAGCTATTAATGGTGTTAGATATATATTTAGGCATGTTTTTGGAAGATCTTCTTTTACGTCCTTGTTACTAAAATGTGAGTATTGAAGGAGAAATCATGGCATACAACGAGCTCGGAAACATAGCCGTGGGGGATGTGTATGTTGAGGATGATCAAATGGATGAGGTCCCTCTTGAACCTCAAGCCAATAGACGAGGCTGACTTCCTCAAGACAATGTACCCGTTCCACCCTACCTCCATCAGGAGCGGCTCCACACCGGGTGTTGCCGAATAAAGGGTATGCAAGTGCTATAGTCCCACCCCGTATTAGGGCAGGAAACTTTCAAATAACCAACGTGATGCTCACTTTGCTCGAGAAACGAAGGTTCTTCACCAGTGCACCAGGTCTAAATGCATATAAACACTTGAAGGGGTTTGTTGATACGTGTTGGGGGAGCAAACAAACAAATATCTCCGAGGATGCTTTGAGGCTAATGATTTTACCCTTCTCTCTACGGGGAAAAGCTTTAGATCGGTTGGAACGTTTTCCAAATCATTCCCTTCGTACTTGGGATGAACTAGCGGAGAAATTTATTGCAAAGTACTTCTCTCTCAGGCACATGGCTATTCTTCAGGATGAAATTCTAGCATTCAAGCAAGAGCCCAATGAACCACTACACGAGATATGGGAAAGGTGTAGAACAATGGTGAAAGAGTTCCCCATCAATGATATGACGGAGAACATGATTCAACAAACTTTCTATCGGGGATCAATACCACCAACCAATGTGTAGTGAATCAACTTGCCGGTGGGAACTTCATGACTACACCTTATGTGGAGGCGTATGATATTTTAGATGAGATGGCGGATACTTCATCGGCGTGGCAATCTAGAGCCAATGTTCCACAAGGTGATCAAAATGTGATTCTTCATCATAAAGAGTACATGACCATGGGCAAGCCATAACCGAGTTGACAACCACCATGAACCAATTAGTAAATGCTCAACCTCAACAAGCGCAAAACCCGAGGCAAGTCAATGCTATGGAGGGAGTCAATATGATGGTAAACAAGAGAAGAACATGAAGTTCACAAGTGCAACAAAGAGTGGACAATTTTATGCAAGATGATAGTGGATTTGATCAAGGTGATTCTTACAATGATCATGGAGAAGAGTCCAATATGTGAACAACTTTTAAGGGCGTAGAAACAACTTCCAAGGCCCTAGTCAAGGAAATTAGGGGTCGGGTTTTCAAAGGCCCCCAATGGATCAACAACCGAGCAACCCACCTCCTTATCTTTCGCATGGTCCTAGTTTATCCAACAATAAAATGGGTCGTATTGAGAACATGTTAAAGAAAATGTTGGAGAAGAAGGCTGATTCTGATGCCCAACTTACTTCACACAACACATGAATCCGAAACTTAAAAGTACAGATGGGTCAAATATCTCAAACTTTATATTCTCATCCTAAGGGGGCACTACCAAGTGATATGGTGGTGAACCCTAAGGTTGGTAACAATGCGGGTCATGCCATGGCTATTACTACAAGAAGTGAAAGAGGAGGGAATGCACCTACCTCGAGTCAAAGGCAACTTGTGGATGATGAGCATGTGGTAGAAGAAGAGGAGATCACGAACAATGTTGTGCAAGCAAATGATGAAGTGCGGATTGATATTGATGACATGGTGGAATATACTCAAGAGGATGTGAACCCATCTAGGGATCATATGATTGACATACTTGAACCAGTAGTGCAAAAAGCTAAGGCACCATTGCCTAAGCCACATCCCTCAAAGGCTTGCCAAGAAAAATGGCGAGAGTCAATTCAAAAAGTTTATTGATATGATGAAGAGTCTCTATATAAATGTACCATTAGTTGAAGCCTTGGAGAAAATGCTTGGATATGCAAAGTTTATGAAGGACTTGGGGGCAAAGAAGAGATCGATGAATTTTTAAACTATCAAAGTCACTCACCAAGTGAGTACAATTCTGCATTTGATGGCTCCAAAGTTGGAAGATCATGTTGCTTTCATAATTCATTGTACCATTGGAAGTGCCAAGTTTGCAAAAGCTCTTTGTGATCTTGGGGCGAGTATCAATTTGATGCCCTATTCAATTTTCAAGACATTGGTAATTGGGCAACCAAGACCCATATCTATGAGATTAAAAATGGACGATCCTAAAAAGAAGATATCGTTGGTGGTGATTGAGGATGTATTGGTTTGAGTTGACAAGTTCATTCTCTCGGCGGATATTGTTATTATTGATTGTGAAGTGGACTATGAGGTACCGATTATTCTTGGTAGACCTTTCCTTACTACGTGGAAGGCTCTTGTTGATGTGGAAGCCAAACATTTCACTTTCCGGGTGGGTGATGAAAATGTGGTGTTCCACATGTACAAATTTATGACGCAACCAAATAGCAATTAAGTGTGTTCGTTCATGGACTTGGTGACCGATGTGATTATTGATGATACAAGTTCCACGATTAATGTGGGTGACATGCTAGAGGTCGTCTTGCTAAATATTGATGATGACGAGATGGATGGCTTCATGGAATGTGTTAATTCTTTGCAAGGGATGGGGTCGTACAATTATGCACCCTGGAAACTTTTTGTGGATCTTGAGAATAGGAAAACTCCTCCTATAGAGCCTTCAATTGAAGAGCCTCCTATCTTGGAGTTAAAGCCATTGCCTCAACATCTCATGCATGAATTCTTTGGCCCTTGTTCTACTTTACCGGTTATTCTTTCCTCTTGTTTGACTAACGTGCAAGTTGACTCTACATTGGCGGTGCTCCATAGAGGAAGAAAGCTATTGGGTGCACTTTGGCAGATATTTGGGGAATAAGCCTTGCATTTTGCATGTACAAGATTAACTTGGAGGAAATTCCAAACCCTCCATTGAACATAAAAAGAGACTCAATGAAACCATGCAGGACGTGGTCAAAAGGAGATTATCAAATGGTAGGATGCCGAGGTGGTCTAACCTATTTCCGACAGTATGTGAACCTCTCTGGTGCAATGTGTTCCGAAAAAGGGTGGCATAACTGCGGTTACCAATTATAAGAATGAGTTGATTCCAAAAAGAACGGTGACCGGGTGGAGAGTGTGTATGGAATACCGAAAGCTAAACAAAGTCACAAGGAAATATCATTTCCCTCTACCCTTTCTAGACCAAATGCTTGATAGGTTGTCCGGCTGTGCGTTCTATTACTTTCTATATGGATATTCGGTCTACAATGAAATCCTTATTTCCTCGAAAGATCAAAAGAAAACAAATTTCACTTGTCCCTATGGAACTTTAGCTTTCAAGTGGATGCCATTTGGCATAAGCAATGTACTGGCAACTATTCAACGGTGTATGATAGCGATCTTTATGGATATGGTAGAGGAATACCTTGAAGTCTTCATGAATGACTTTTTTGGTAGTCGGGGATTCCTTTGATGATTGCTTGGAAAATTTGGATAAAGTATTTGCAAGGTGTGAAGAAACAAACTTGGTGTTGAATTGGGAGAAATGTCATTTCATGGTCGATGAGGGCATTGTCCTTGGCCACAAAATTTCAAAGAAGGGCATTGAGGTTGACAAGGCAAAAATAGAGGTGATTTCTAAGCATTCACCTCCAACATCTGTGAAGTGCATGAGAAGTTTCTTGGGTCACGCGGGGTTCTATTGGCGCTTCATATAGGATTTTTGCAAAGTGGTGAATGCCTTGTGCAAGATTTTGGAGAAAGATGCTAAATTTCACTTCAATGATGATTGCATGGGAGCCTTTGAATTGGTAAAGTTCAAGTTGACAACTACTCCCATTATCATCCCTCCTAATTGGAGTATTCCTTTTGAGCTCATGTGTGATGCTAGTGATGTAACGGTTGGAGCAGTTTTGGGAAACGTGTCATCAAGATTTTTCATCCGGTCTACTATGCTAGTAAGACCATGAACGATTCCCACAATTACACCATTAACAAAAAATAGCTCGTTTCCATTGTGTTTGCTATTGAGAAGTTTTGCCCGTACTTGATGGGTGCAAAGGTTATTGTTCATACGGATCATGCGGCACTTCGGTAACTATGAGCAAGAAAGATTCAAAAGCTAGGTTGATGAGATGGGTGCTACTGTTTCAATAGTTTGATATTTACATTCAAGATCGAAAAGGTAGTGAAAATCAAGTAGCGGACCACTTTTATCGTTTGGAGGAGGAGGGGAGGCTGCATGATGGACTTGAAATCAATGAGTCCTTCCCCGATGAGTAACTCTTGTCTATTTCAATGAAGTAGGTGCCATGGTTCGCCGATCTAGCAAACTTCCTTGTGTGTGGAATCATCACAGATGAGTTCTCTTCAAATCAAAGTAAGAAGCTCAAAAGAGATTGTCAAGATTATTCTTGGGATGAGACTTACCTCTTCCGGATTTTCACGGATGGGATAATTAGAAGACGTGTACCGGAGGAAGAGAAAAATGTTATTCTTGAGGCTTGCCATTTTTCTCCTTATGGTGGTCACCGTGGCAGAGCAAGAACGGCGGCTAAAGTGCTAAGTTGTGGTTTCTATTGGCTCACTCTCTACAAAGATGCAAGGGATATGGTTAAAAGATATGATGAATGCCAACGGGCCGGTGGAATATCGAACAATAATGAAATGCCTCTCACTAACATTTTAGAGATTGATATCTTTGATGTGTAGGGTATTGACTTCATGGGTCCTTTTGTGAGTTCTTGTGGAAACACCTACATCTTGGTCACGGTTGATTATGTGTCTAAATGGGTTGAGGTCGTTGCTCTACCCAACAATGAAGCGAGAAGTGTGGTGTCATTTTTTAAGAAGAATATTTTCACAAGATTTGGTACTCTGCGGGCTATCATAAGCGATGAGAGGTCACATTTTTGCAACAAGGATTTTGACGGCTTGCTTAGAAAGTATGGTCTCACTCATAAAGTTACAACTTCCTATCATCCTCAAGCTAACGGTCAAGTGGAAGTCAACAATCGATAGATAAAGAGGATTGGTCAAAGAAACTTGATGATGCACTATGGGCTTATCGAACTGCTTTTAAAACTCCTATCGTCATATCTCCATATCGGTTGGTGTTTAGAAACGCTTGTCATCTTTCGGTGGAACTTGAGCACAAAGACATGTGGGCTTTAAAGAAGTTGAATCTTGATTGGGATACATCCGCTAACTTGCGGGTTGCACATTTGAATGAATTGGAAGAGTTCTAGTACCATGCATATGCAAGTTCGTCCTTGTAGAAAGAGAGAATGAAGTACATTCATGTAAAATACATCTGAAACAAGATTCCAAGGTGGGTGATCTTGTTTTGTTGTTCAATTCATGATTGAAGATATTTCTTTTAAAGACGAAATCCAGATGGAGTGATCCCTTTGAAATTGTGGGTGTGACACCTTTTGGTGCATTGGACTTGAAGAACAAAAATAGTAAGGTATTCCAATTCAATGGTCACCGGATGAAGCATAATTTAACCAAGCTGATGATGGCCACGTGGTGGCAGTTATTCATTTGAAGTGATAGTAATCTTCTTCGTGCGGCGACGTTAAATAAGGCGCTACTTGGGAGGCGACCCATGTTTTCTTTTTCTTTTTTTTTCTTCTTTTGTAGATAAGTTTTATTTTGTGCTAATTGGATTTTAAGTGTGTTGCAGAAATGAGTTTTCTTTACAGGAACTGCGCTCAAAAAAAAATTTTAAGTGTGGAAAAAGTGCGGACTGCAAATGAAATGTGAGGACCGCACAATTTTGAATGCAACACCAGAAGGCAACTGCGGCCGCACAATTCTTAAGCGGACCGCACAAATTGAGATGGGAAAATGAAAACACTATGAATTTTGGTCTGTCAAAAAATTGTCCATTCTCCGGCTCACAACGAATTATGCAGTCCACAGCAAAATCTGCAAGCACACCTCAAATTGTGCGGACTGCAAATCAACATAGGCTATTAATCCTTCAGGTAACAGAGTGCGGAAAGGAATTCTGCGGCCGCACTCCTCCTTTGATTCCCCAAGTCTGCATCTAAGTATAAATAGTATCCTTGGGCTATTGTACAAGGTTTTCCCTCTCTGAACACTCTAAACTCTAACACTTTGAAATCATTTTTTCAATCATCTGCCACACTCCACCCACATCTGTGATCATTTAGTTGCACTCCTTCATATCTATAATTCTTAATTTCTCATAGAATTATTCAATTTTCTTAGTTTAATTTACAATTTTTCTTTTAGGTAGTCTTAATACATTTGTCAATAGATTTCAATTTCAATACCATGTGGGGGTTAATATGTAATGGGCCAACTACTAATTTCAATACCATGTGGGGGTTGATCATTTAGTTGCACTCCTTAATATCTATTGTTGCTTGTCATAGAAAATGGTCAGATCGCGAGGTCGTGGTGACACTTCAAAGGGGAGGGGTGAGCCTTCCAGAGGTAGAGGCAGAGGCAAACGCAATTTACCCCTCTCCCTCCAAAGGGTAATCGTCAAGAAATCCACAGCAGGCCGAGGAAAATAGATAGCCCTCTGAATCTAGTTCGTATGCCCCATCTCGGGAAGCATCGGAGGGAGACTCAGTGCAAGAGCAGCCTTCTGTTCAATCACGGCCATAACAGCCACAAGGAAGGTACCAACTTAGAGACAAACCTTCCTTCTCACATAGCACTTTCGAGGGTTTGGAGAGTGCAAGTCAGGTTTCGGAGCCCTCTGCTACACATGTCCCCGTGGCACCAACAGTTGTTGTTCATGATATTCCAGATGATGGCCGAGGGGGCGATACTATAGTTGTCGGTCTTGAGAGGTCGAAGAAGAAATAGGTTTGGGAGGACCGGTTTATGAGTCTAGCTGCCTTCACCAGTTTCCGTGGGTGGTGGCTTCAAGACTTTGACAAGTACAACCCAGAAGTGTTGAGACAATTCTGAGAGAGAAAGGGGTGGATGTGGTTCACCCAGTCAGTTGTGGACTCCAAGGAGTATTGGTCCGGGAGTTGTATGCCAATGTGGCACATATCAAGAAAGGGACAAAAGTGACAAAAGTGAGAAATCTGAAGGTGTGGTACGACCAGCACACATTAAACTCCTACTTCGGGTTTGAGGACGTGGATCAAGTATAATATTTGGAAAAGCTGGCAATGGGTGATGCAGCTCACCCATGGCTAGCTGAGATTCTTGCGACCCCGGGACCACCACCACCATGGATCACTACAGGGGTTCCTATTCAGCGGAACACCCTAAATTTGAGGTGAAGGGGTGGTAAACCTTCGTAAATAGCAGACTAGACCCGTGCCAAAACAGGACAAACTTACCTATTCCACAGGTAGTTCTAGTCGCTTCTATTATGGCCGTGTACCCGATCAATGTGGGTGTCGGGATGTCGGCCATCATGAAAGTGGTTTCCAGGTAGACTGATACTTCCTACCCATATCCCATCACCCTCACAGAGAGCCTTACAGATGCATGGGTAGATCCTAGGTATTTTGACACAAAGGTTCGGGAAAAGAAGCCTTTCTCTTGGTATTCTCTTAAGGACCCGATGAACCCGAAGAGAAAGGGTCAACCGACTACTACTATAAGCCATTCTGACGAGCCTTCGGTGGTAGCTGTAAAGTCCGCATATATGCCTTCCACTTCAGTAGTGCCTTCTTCTAGTGCAGCTGCTATGCCTCCACCTTTAGCCTCAGTGCCTCCCTCTTCGGCTATGAAGCCGGTTCCTATGCCTCTTGCTCCATTTTTAGAGTTGCGAGTCTCCTAGACTTTGGCGAGCCTCAATAACTAGATGCAGACAGCTACTCCAAAGTTGTCTGACTTATCCGGTCATATTGCAGCGCAGTCACTATGCCGGCACCCTAGATTCCTCCCACAGTCGAGGAAATATTGAAGAAGATCTGGTACAACGAGAACACTGCCATGGCCACTCTGGTACGTCATGGGTCCGTAATGAAGAATTGGGCAAAAAAGTAATGAATTTGCGGAAGTCCCAAGCTTCAAAGAAATCAGTGGATAAACTCCGGGTATAGGTCATCAAGCTTCTAGCGGCTGGAGACATTCCATTCGACCTGTTGATAGACCTGCACCACCCAGGCCCAGATCCCACCACAGTAGTTGGCCAGTCTTTGCTGAGGAGCCAGACCTTGCTGGTGAGGCAGTCCGTCAGATATTCACCAACCCAGCTACTCCCGAACTTGAGGATGATGAGATCCAATTGGAGACTGAGGTCGGTGCCACTACTGGGGGAACAGAGATGGCCACAGAGCCATAGGGAGTTTTCTTCACTCTCACCCTTTTGATACTTTTATTTTGTGAAGCATTGGGGACCATGATTATTTTATTCAGGGGGTGGAGTTTCTTTGACATTTCGATGATTCTGATTCTATATTTTGATAACTATGACACATTTGTCATGTAATTAACTTATTACTATTTTCTTCCTATTTATCATTATGTCTATGTTTTCTCTATTCCCTCATTATGTATGTTCATTTAGCTTTCAATAGTTTTTTGTTTTATAGCATCTTTATCTTTTAGTTTGTCTTCTTTTTGACTTAGTAGCTTCTTTTGGATTTGCTTTTTGAAATAGTAGCTTCTTTTTGCTTTAATAGCTTCTTTTTATGTTTTAGTGGATAACAAGTCTTTGTTTTTCTTAATTCCACGGTTCTTTCCAAAGGTGGTTTTTTGTGTGAACCGGGTGACTCTTCCCAACGATGGATGGCGTGACAACCTTATTAAGGGATTGAGTCCATTTTTGGTGTTTAGGTAAGAATAGTAGTAATAATGAATAAAAATACTTAATTGAGTCATGCTGGAAGAGTCAAACATGCTTCACTTGGTACCAACACACTTAACTACGTGCTTATGGTTAAAAACAAGGTTTTTGAAAATAAATAGCTCTAGTTAGTGACCTTTTGACTCTTGTGTTGACTTAGGCAATCATCGAGTAGTTTAGTCGAATCATAGTGATTTTCAAGCTTGAATATGATCGTTGTGGGCCCTCGACTCTATCCTCTTTAACAATCCAGCTGCGTGAGAGGTGAGATGTTGTTGTTGCGAGTCCAAGACCTGTGTGAATAGTCTAGAACTTGCCCCAAATGTGTATTTATGCAAAATTTTAAGTTTTTCTTGGCTTGAGAAGTGATTGTAGTCTCTCCTTGACCCACTGGAAATTTTCCATTGCCCACCAATGTTGTTATCCCTATTCAACCAATTTGACCCTAAAAGTTTTCTCATTTGATAACTATGTTACAAGCCTTTACGCGTTTTGTCATGACCCTCTCTTGGCACCCGAGCTTTTCTTAACACTCTTGTGAAAGAATAGGTGAAAAACATAAGTTTTGGGGCTGAGACGAAGAGTTTGAAGAAGGTATCAAGGCACAAAAGAGAAAAGAAACGAAGAGAAGGAAAAGCAAGAAAAAGAAAGAACAAAAAGAAAAATGCAAAAAGAAAGTGAATAAGTTGAAGAGTTGAAATGATTCAAATAAAAGTAATGATGCAAATCATGAAAAAAGCAAAGAAGGAGAAAATGAATATCATGAACAAGAAAGAGTGATGTAAGTCTCTCTATTTCCCCTCATGGAAAATAAAATTCCCCAAAGATTTGGAAAAGCATGACCCGAGCAAAGAAAATTGAGTGCGTAAGGAAAAATGAACTTGGTCCCAAACGCACACGCAACGTGGTCGTAGCAAGTAATATAATGTTCAATAGAATATCGAACCCACAAGGACTTGTGTAAACTACTTGCCAAATCACTCTAATTTTTATTTAATCAAGCCAAAATAAAATCCAACTATTTTATACTACGATTCTATGGAAGAACTAATTATCAAGTGACGAGAGTATTGTTGTGTATTCAGTAGAGACAAATATTTCAGGGTTGTGATCAATTCACCACTTGTATTGTATTCTAATTAACTCTCCCTTTCATATAATTCACTCATGGTTTCTAATTAATCGATAAATGCTCTGATAGCCTTCTCCCAAAGCATTACTCGCCTATTCTCAATAGATGAACGCCTATATCCTATGAAATTAATCTATTAGAACGCACTAAGATTACGATATTTAATTAAGCACGGTGACTAGGTATATTCCTATCCTAACCACAAATTCACTCCCCTGAAGTGTTATGATCGCGCTCTCTTCAATTCTTCTCTAATCTATATACGGCTTTCCCAAGCATAACATAGATAGTATATAGAACCTAACCGCTAGCCAGATAATTAAGCAATTAAACACAGAATTGAAGAAACAACCATATATTGAGTGAACTATAATCAAGGTTAAACTATTATTGAATAATAATATTCATGGCTAAACCACAACCCCAGGAAAATGGGTGTTTAGCCACTCATGCTAAAATCAAACAATTGCATAAGTGTTGAATTAATTGTAAATACTAGAACAAGATGAAGAAAACTGATAATCCTTCTCTCCCTAGAAATTCCGTGTGTATATTCTCTCCAAAGTGTCATGAATCCCTCAAAAGTAAGCTTAGACTTGCTTTTATACGTGTTGGGTAGGGTTAGGGCCGAAATAATCGTGTCTCGGGAAAAATAGGTCAAAAAACTTGTCACCGGCGCCCTGGTTAGCGCCGGGCACCCACCAGGGTGCTGCCCCAATTTTGTGTACTGCCTCCAGCGCCACAGGTAGGGCTGGGCACTGCCTGTGGGGCCTAAAATCGCCAATTTGCTCGATTTTTGCGTTTTCGTCCGTTTTGGCTCTAATTTCGCGCATTTCTTCCCCGATTGATCCCGAATCACTCCTAAACATAAAAAAACTTCAAATTAATATAAATCATCACATTTAACATCTAAAACTCACGAAAAAAAAAAGTAAAATACGAGGCGATATACATAGAAATATATACACTTTAAGCTAAATATCAACACCCCACACTTAGACTCTTGCTCGTTCTCGAGCAATGGGACAATCTACTACCCTTCAACACGTACCAAGTTCATTATCAAGGAGTATTTTACTCTTCAATCACACACCTTACCCCTTAACTATGATCGATACCGGCAATCAAGAGAACATACAAAATTTCACATTCTTCCCCTTCTTTAAACATGCCAAGTACAACAATTTAATCAATCATACCAACAACCTAATTGCAACCACCCAACCTCAAGAGTCAACTTGCAACCACTAAGACCTCTCAATTCACGCACCTACCCAACAAGAAAGTTTACAACATTATCAATCGTTCATAAGATCATGTGCCCTCACCAACAACAAAAGAGTGAATATAACTAGTCCACACATTCAAATATGCTTTTGAACATAATTTAAGGACATCACAGAATTGAAAAAATTCACTCACTCTCACAAATAATTCATATGCATCCTGTGGTCGTACCATAAGCTTTCCCGTAGTGTAGATCTCACCTAATTCAAGTTAGCCAAATCTAGGGTCAATTAGGACTTTTAAGGTTGTAATGTAGGCTAAGGGACGGGTAGGATATATTTATGAATAGTGACTAACCCTTCTAAGCACTTTAATACACTACCTTCGCAACTCGAACACATATTCTTCTCAACAAATTCCCTTGCCACAATTTATATTCAACATAGCCCTTTTTTTAATTAAGCACTTCTATATTTTCACTAGCACAAATTAATAAAAATTGGAGGTGTGTATCTTTTTGTACATACTTTTACTATCATTTTTTTTTCTTTCCTACACACACTCCATACATGAAGATTCAATGGCTAGTGACTTTTGAATACAATTTTTTAGTGCACTAACAGGTCCTTCCATGGCTCCACTCAAAAGCTACTCCACAATATCTCACCTTACTTCTTTTAGCGACTAAGTGCCTTAGGAGAAAAAGGTGCAAAGAAAAGGTCAAAAGGCTCAAAGGGGCTATCAATGGAAAATTTAATTTTCATGTGAAAAGCACATCCATGATCAAACAAGAAAAATGCCTACGTCATCCCCTAGACTAGCATAACCTACAATTTCGCTTCGATTAACACACGGGGCCAGTTCTAGACTACACAGGATAGCATAGAAAATCACTAAACCTCACTCACACATTGCACATGACTCAATCACAACGGTTTTGTTCAACTCTCAAGTCAAGCAAGCACACAAAATTGAGAGAATTAAGCAATATCACACTATGTAGCATACAAGTCAAGCAACTGAGCTAAGGTGTCACAAAATAGGCTATTTATTTTCTTCGGCATCACAAGTCAACCCAAATAAAAGGGAAAGAAGAATGTATGTCATAACCCAATATTCCGGCACCAAACATGTCATAGGGTATTTCTAAGAGTAACTCAGTTTCTTCCTAACTACTCTAAAAAAATAATTTAAAGTGCCCGATTCAAGTTACACCCTTGGAAAAGAACCGTTTCCCAAATAAAAACCAAGGGATACTACCTAACTATCCTACAAAAAATAAAAAATCTTTTTGGCATTTTTAAATCGGACTTTATCCCTCAAGAAAATTGTCCAACAGATCCATCGTTGGGAAAGTCCGAGATTTTTCTAAAAAAAACAATAATTTTATACAATTACACTTCAGAGAGTAGTTTCTCCACCCCACACTTATGTTATGCATAGTCCTCGATGCATGATCACAAAGAAAAACATTAAAACAAGGGTGAGAAATACTCCCTGAGACCCTCTCGGGCCTAGCTCGGACATGATTCTCAATCTTTAGAGTCGGGATGACCCCACACTTAAGCTCAAACATGCCCCTCAGCTTCAAATTTTGGGTACTCAGACTTCCCCTACTCTGCAAAATAAAAACAACACAAAACTGACACTAAAAAAATTAAAAACAGAATAGATATACAGGATGGGCCTCCCAACAAGCGCCTTATTTATAGTCGTGGAACGACTCTGCTACTCTGCTCAGGCTGGGCGCTTTCTCTTCTTCTTTCTCCCATGAAGCCTAGCCTTTTTGCACGCTCTTAACGTGTCTCCTTTTTCATCTCTAGTTCTTTTCTCAATTATCTTTACACCCTCAGCTTGCAACACCACCTCCTCTGTATCATTTCCATACACATAAGGACTCTGCTCTATCCCCTTCACATCGGCCACAGTAATCATGCACAGGTCCTCATAATGCTTTGGGAGTTTAAGTGCCTTGTACACATTAAAAGTGATCTCTTCATCGTCAACTCTCATTTTTAACTTCCCTGCCCTCACACCAATAATTGCTCCACCAGTAGCTAAGAATGGTCGCCCCAAAATAATGGGTACTTCCTCATCTGCCTCGTAATCAAGCACAATAAAATCAGCGGGAAAAATAAACTTTCCCACTCGAACTAGCACATCCTCAATAATTCCTTCCGGCATAATTAGCGACCTATCTACTAACTGTAAGGTGATTGTGGTAGGTCTAAGAACCCCCAATCCGAGTTTCTTGAACAAAGAAGATGGCATCAAATTTAAACTAGCCCCTAAATCACACAGGGCTCTACCAACTTCTTGTTTTCCAAGAGACAAAGGAATTGTGAAAATCCCAGGATCCTTCAACTTAGGAGGTATTTTACTCTGAACTCTGGCACTACACTCTTCAGTAAGTGCTACTGTTTCGAACTCTGCATGTCTGCGTTTGTTTGCCACAATATCTCTTAGATACCTCGCATACTTAGGAACTTCTTGCAAAATTTCCACCAAAGGCAAATTCACACTCACTTGGCTCAACATATCTAGGAATCTCTTGTACTTAGCATCATATTTTTGCCTCTGAAGTATTTGTGGAAATGGAGGTGGTGTCCTTGTTTCAATTACTTGCTCGGGTCCTTTATCTTCTTTCTCATTCCCCTCAACTGGCTTGGGAACTAATTCTCCTTCAGAATGAGCTGTATTCTTCTTTGTCTTTGGAGATTCTTCTAGTACTCTTCCATTTCTCAAGGTAATTGCATTGACTTGAGCCTTAGGATTAGGCTCAATATCACTAGGAAGAGCTCCTGCTGGTTTGGTATTTTGGGCACCAGCAAGTTTCCCCAATTGGTGTTCCAAATTTCTCATTGCTGCTGATTGGGCCTGGTGATCAGCCATTATTTTCTGATTGAAAGCAAGTTGGTCGTTCATCATTCTCTTCATAATCTCCTCAAAGCTAGCTGATTGTTCAACCTGAGGTGGTCTGTATTGTTGTTGAGGTGCTTAAGGCCGATACTGATTCTGATTGCCTTGATTTCCACCCCAAGAGAAATTTGGGTGGTTCCTCCAGTTGGGATTGTACGTGTCCCATACTGATTTGTTTGTCCTCGATTTACATTACTCACAAAATAGACAAACTCTGGATTTGCTGGGCATAGATTGCTCATGTGACCCTCTCCACAGACTTCACAAAATACCTAAATCTGTTTCACTGGTTGCATTGGTTGGGCATGTTGCAGTGGTTGAGACTGTTGCTTGTTAATGATCTCGGTCATCTGATTGACTTGGTTAGTCAATGTAGAGATATGAGCTGACAGTGCTGATACAACATCTAATTCAAGAACCTCTGGTGACTTTTGAACCACATTCCTTCCCATCTCACCTTGCCAGTCTGGATTGCTTTTGGAGAATTTATTCAATAATGCAAATATTTCATCATAATTCTTCTCCAATACCTGCATTCCAGCTGCAGCATCTACCACAATTTTTGTTTG
>ML305935.1:0-19943 GCA_005239505.1 Nicotiana paniculata | reverse complement strand
TCAAAGCCGTCAAGTCTGTCCTGGCTTCTGACCCTACGCATTCAATCGAAGTTCCTGAGATTAGAGTAAAAATCACGTGACGTTAGACTCAATTAAATAAACAATTAAAGCAAAAACTAGAAAGTAGTCTATATTCAAGTCCCCGATAACGGCGCCAAAAACTTGTTGGTCCCAAACGCACACGCAAGTATATATGGTCGTAGCAAGTAATATAATGTTAAATTGAATGTCGAACCCACAGGGACTTGTGTAAACTACTTGCCAAATCACTCTAATTGTTATTTAATCAAGCCAAAATAAAATATAGGAATGTAACTATTTTATACTACGATTCTATGAAAGAACTAATTATCAAGTGACGAGAGTATTGTTGTGTATTCAGTAGAGACAAATATATTGTGATGAATTTACCACTCGTATTGCATTCTAATTAACTCTCCCTTTCATATAATTCACTCATGGTTTCTAATTAATCGATAAATTCTCTCATAACCTTCTCCCGAAGCACTACTCGCCTATTCTCAATAGATTAACGCCTATATTCCTATGAAATTAATCTATTAGAACGCACTAAGATTACGATATTTAATTAAGCACGGTGACTAGGTATATTCCTATTCTAACCACAAATCCTCTCCCCTGAAGGGCTAAGATCGCGCTCTCTTCAATTCTTCTCTAATCTATATATGGCTTTCCCAAGCATAACATAGATAGTATATAGAACCTAACTACTGGCTAGACAATTAAGCAATTAAACATAGAATTGAAGAAACAACCATATATTGAGTGAACTATAATCAAGGTTAAACTAATGTTGAATAAAAATATTCATGGCTAAACCACAGCCCCAGAACAATGGGTGTTTAGCCACTCATGCTAAAATCAAAAAATTGCATAAGTGTTGAATCAATTGTAAATACTAGAACAAGATGAAGAAAACTGATAATCCTTCGCTCCCTAGCAATTCTGTGTGTATATTCTCTCCAAAGTGGCATGAATCCCTAAAAAATAAGCTTAGACTTGCTTTTATATGTGTTGGGTAGGGTTAGGGCCGAAATAACCGTGTCCCGGGCAAGTGTCGGGCGCCCACCAGGGCGCTGCCCCAATTTTGTGTACTGCCTCCAGCGCTAACAGGTAGGGTTGGGCGCTGCCAGTGGCCCTCAAAATCTCCAATTTGCCCGGCTTTTGTATTTTCGTCCGTTTTGGCTCTAATTTCGCGCGTTTCGCCCCCGATTGATCCCGAATCATTCCTAAACATTAAAAAACTTCAAATTAATATAAATAATCACATTTAACATCTAAAACTCACGAAATAAAAGTAAAATACGAGGCGATATACATAGAAATATATACACTTTAAGCTAAATATCAAACTCGTTCTATCATAGCATATCCAACCTTATTCCAAAGCCTTCATTGAATTTGCAAAAATCCCCTACGTGATTTCAAGCCGAGTGAGCTTACATTAGTGGTGATTTACATGAGGGGAAAGCCTATGGTACTTAAAGCCTTACTTGCAACATTTTTTTGAGAGACGAGAGAACCTTTCACAAATCTTTGGATTGAGTGCTAAATTGTTAAGTGAGATAGGCAAACGGAGAGTAGAGGAGGAGGAGTTTGGGATCCACAATGTCCTATAGGAAAGAGTGGGCTTCCTTGATGAATAAAGTCAACTCTTGATCTAATGTGTCACATTAGAAATATTTGTGCTTATAAGTTTAACTTGTTGCCTTGTTGATAATTCATAAGTGATGTGGGTAATTGTTGGTCCCAAGTGATGTGTGATTGATTCACTTCTGATTATCTGGAATGGCTCTTAACGTGTGGAGGTGGAAAATACTTTATTTGCTTGAGGACAAGCAAAAGCTTAAGTTTGTGGGAGTTGATAAGTGGGGATGATGACTGCTTATTAGCGTCTTTTAGCTTTTGTTTTAGTCCAAAAGCGCTTAATTTTGTTCCCGAAAATTGATGAAATGTACTTAATTGCAAAAAAAATGGAAGATGAGATCCCAAGATGAAATCCAACTCAAGAAGGAATAATCTGAACTCAAGGACAAAAACAGGCAGAAAAGCTTAGAAGTGCAGACCGTAGAATATCATTTGCGGCTCCAGGTTGTGAAGAACATCCCATTAAAGAAATGTGCAAAGTACGGTACGCACATGAAATGTGCTACCGCAGAAGCTGGGTCAGAGCAAAGGTTCAGAGAACCTGGATCTCAAGTCCAACAAAAGAGTTGACCGCATAATTATTGTGCGGCCGCAGACATTATTGTGTGGGCCGCAAAAGATCAAGGTGTGGCCACAGACATTATTATGCGGATCGCGGAAAGAGGGCAGTGCGGTCGCAGATCAGAATTATGCAGTCGCATATTCCAATCCTGTCAAGCTGAAGAAAATTGCGTCCCACACATGGAAATGTGCGGCCGTAGAACCTCCGCAAGGGCATTTTTGTTCGAGAATTTCAGCTCTGTATAAATAGAAGAGTTTTACTTTTTTAGGTTAACTTTTAACATCGGTTGCTACAATAGACGGTATCTTTTACTCTTTTTAGTAAATTTTGCTATTTTGAGATTTTTAAATATTGATTTCATCATTTTAATTATCAATATGGGTTTAATTATCATTTCTTCTCCTTTTTCTTCCAATTTAAGTATGTGTAGCTAGATTTTCACCAGGGTTGTGAACCAACTCTAGTGTGCAAACTTAATGGGTGTTTGATTTATTGCTTGTTTATTGTTGGGTATTTATTATCTAGCCTTTTTTATTTGAAGAATTAATGGTTGCAAACATTAAGTCATGCCTATTTAACTTAGTCTCTACTTGAGAAAGAGAGACTTAGTCTAGAAAAAAATAGATAGAAAGAAATTGGGTCAACCGAGAGATTGATAAACCCAATTAAAGGGTTGAACCTAGAGATAGTAACCCGACTTGAGTTTCTTATCAACTATTTTGTTCAATACCCATTTGGACTTGAGAAAGAAAAATTGGGTAAAATACTCCCTGACCGAGAGGTATTGAGTGAGTACTTGCGTGTTGATAGCTATAATACACCCCGACCAAATAAAACAATCTTTAAAGTTTACAATCCATTAGACAAACACCTAGATGAAAGTCATAGCCCTAGGCCTTTTATATCATTTGAAAAACAACAAAAATAATTTCCTAGTTTCATTCTTTAAATCGTAATTGTAGTTTAATTTAGATTTTCAAACAAAACCAAATATTGTGGAAGTATAAATTTAGATATACAAACTCGCGCGCTAAGAGATACTCAATTCAAATCACACTTTTGGAGAGCGGTACAGCGAGAGTTGGGCACACTGCTCGAGCTGAGTACCACATTTCATCCCTGAGTAGTCTGATAGTCTGAATGCACTATTCAGATCATGGAGGACATGTTACGTGCTTGTGTTATTGATTTAGAGGGTTCATGGGATCAGTTATGTGCTTGTGGTTTCACTATGATGATACTGAAATGACATAAATATTTGACATGCAGGCATAGAGATGTACTTTCCTCGTGTTAGCTGGTAAATTAAATATTTTATCAGTGTTGGGATTTAACGGTTATACTTGGCATGTCTAAATTTATGTAATGTGAACAAGATGAGCATGACATCATTGAGTTATTTACTTATATTGTTTCCTTTATATCCTGATTTTTTACTAATTATTGATATTGGTCACTGGCTATTTCTTCCGAGCTCGTCACTACTTTCAGCCCAAGGTTAGGTTTGTTACTTATTGAGTATATGGGGTCGGTTGTAGGGGTGGGCGTTCGGTACCTTGGCACGGTATTTAATAACTATGATTCGGTAATTCGGTATTCAGTACATCAATTGTGCATACCAAATACCTTATCAAAGTAGTTCAATACGGTTCGTTATTTTCTTATTTGGTTCGGTATGGTTTCGGTATCATACCAAGTGGTGAGACTCAAGTTGAATGAGTCTGATCAAAATGCTCCACTTGGTATGATATCCAGTGACAGCTAGTCCTAACACATATTCTGGGAATATAAGTCCAAGTCTAGTTCCAACTTATCAAGCTCATCTGTGGAATCAAACTCTAAAGATTCATCACTGATTGATTAGAAGTGTAGAAGATTTCCTGATCATATAGATGCAAATGCTTTCAAATATCCCAAGATTATGCCTAACGCCTCTTATGATGAGTCCATTGTTCCAGCCAAGAGAATTAGAGCAGGAGGTGTGCTAAGGTTGTGGGAATGATCTCAGCTCTTGTGAAGACTATCACAAGAGGCATAAAGTTTGTGAGGTTCATTCAAAGACTGCAAAGGTTATAGTGAACGACATTGAGCAAATGTTTCATCAGAAATGTAACATGCTGATCCTTCGGTATTTTAATATTTTGGTATGCCGAAATATCAAAACCTCAATATCGAGGACCATACCGAAATATCAAATAACCAAAAATCTATACCGAAGTAGTACCGAAATACCGAATAAAACCAAAATACTGAATTAATTCGGTCTGGTTCGAAATTCGCTTTTTCAGATTTTATGCACATCCTAATCGGTTATACTATACTACACTCTGCACTTCATGTGAAGATCCAGGTACTTTCGGGCACGGTGATTGCTAGAGTTCGAAGACGGTATTAGTTAAGAAGACTACGAGGTAGATGATATGTCGTTCTCAGACCTTAAAGTTTTCTTTCTTTTATTTCTATTATTATTGTGCTATTGTTAAAACATTTATATTGAGGAGTTAGCCATGTATTTTAAGATTCTATAGTGTTCATGTACTCGTTGACACCAGATCATTAGGATGGTTGTAGTAATATTATTTTTGTTTTTCTCAAATATTTCATGATACTTCTATTGTTAAGATTATAGATTTCTATTTTATTGAGTTTTTTGTTATTGTGAAACTGTTGGCTTTCCTAACAAGTAGTTTTAGGTGCCATCACGGCTTTGATGGAAATTTGGGTTGTGACAAGAGGCCCCTCTATAGCGCTTCTAAGGCTATGGATATGTGTAGAATTTTTATAAGTGACCCAAGCATTCCCAACTTACAGTAGTACCATCCTTTTATTATACCTCCCCATATAAATGAAGGATTGGACTTAGGTTTACCAAAGGCATAGATACTAATAAGAAGTTGTGACCACAAGGTATTGGGAGAATTAAATAGTCTCCAAGAAAGCCCAGTCAGATGAGCTAATTTTTTTTATTTGGACTTTTTTATTCCTAATCCGCCATTGACTTTATTAGTAGTTGTAATACTCCAGTTTAGAAGGTGGGGCTTTGTCTTTGGGTATGTTGTACTCCAAATAATTTTTTTTTGAATTTGTCAATTTCTTTCAATATTATTCGGGGTAATAGTGTAAATTGCATCACATGATTAGGGATAGTGGATAGGGTAGAGGATGTTAAAGTAGTACTACCATCTATATTCATGAAATATGTTTTCCAGTTGGAAAGCCTTGAACGCATGTTATCAAAGATAAAATAAAAATCAGTAGGCTTTGGAGAGGTTTTTCGGGATTGGAAAACCTAAGAATTTTCCAAAATTGACACTAATTTGATATCTAAGTAACTAGAAATATCCTTCTTATTGTCCTTGTGACAATTTTTGGAAAAGATAACTTTTGATTTATCATAATTTATCTTATGGCTTGAAAGGTCACAGAAAAGGTTAAGGCTTTTGATGTTTGCTTCACTTGATTTGCTATTAACCTTGGTCATGAGAGTAAGGACATCTGCGAAGAAAATATGTGTAAGCGAGGGGCCTCTATGGTTGACCTGAATAGGATCCCCGTTCTTAATACCTATTTGGTGTCTTATATATATCTACATATCATTTCCATAAAAAGGATGAAAATATAGGTGCATATTGAATCACCTTGTCTTATACCACGCGTAGGATGAAAATTATTTGTTCTAGAACATATGACTGGGATGGATTGACTACCATTAATATGCATGGGATCATGATTGAGCATATGCAAAAAGTGGCAGACTTCAAATATAGGAACCATGGGCTTCCTTATGGGTTCCTTCTCACCAAGGTTTTCGAGTTCGTCAAAGTCCATCTGGGACAAGCTAAAGTGGGCACTAAGAAGCAAACTTTCTCCAAGACAACTCTCGAAGAATATGAGTGTATTGAAAAGGTCGGAGGAGTTGGAAGCACTTATACTATCTCTCAACCTATCAACGCTCAGAATAGTGCTACGAAGGAGATCAGGAAGTTAAAGGCAAGGAACGCTATTCTTGAGGGTCAGCTTCAAGAGGCACCTTGTTCCGGTAGTTCTCACAGCTCAGAGGCTGCTTGTCTGACTAAGGAGAATGTTGAGCTCAAGAAATAAGTGGAGGACCTCAAATAAAGACTTCTCAATGAGAAAATGTCCAAGAATGCTCGCATGAATCTAGTCCTCAAAATCCTTCCCCCCTCCTCTAAGCCTTCTTCCTCCAGTACTCCCTAAGTAGTGTCCTCTCCAGTGTCAAGTCTTTTAAGTGTCCATTTCTTATGCTTATTTCTGATGAGTTTTTGTGACTGGTACTTGTTTTTGTTTGTTTTGAATTGTGGATGGTAACATAAATCTGCTCCAATTGTAAAATCCAAATTGGTTAATGCAATCTTTTCCCGTTTTGCTGAGTATATCATTGCTATTTTGTCTCTATTTTCTATCACGTTTGTGTACACACAAGTGGCATGAGTTAACCATGCTGGACTTCTTTTTGCTTTTACTCTATTATCTTCTTTTTATGATGCCAAAAGGTGAAAGAACAAGAATGTGCATGATTGAAATAAATGATGTGCAGTGATTGAGGGGGAATACAGATTCAGGGGGAACTCAATGGCTTGTCTGATTCACTGTCCTGTTCTTTGTGGCTCTTGATGGAATTTTCAATTATAAGTTTGTCATCATCAAAAAGAGGGAAATTGATAGGTTATAAGTACCTTGCGTTATGTTTTGATGATCTAACAAATGTAATGTCAAGAACCAGGCAAGGAACTTGATACACATCTGGTCCACGTTATCAAGCATATGAAAATAACCAGACATAAGCTGGAGATGTTCGTGAGTCTTTCAGAAGTTAAAGAATCAACAAGGGGAACAGATGAACTTCAGTTCCCTTGGTGATCGTACCAGTCAACTCTCCAACAGCTGGAAAGTGACTGTCTGCATACGCAACATTACAGCAGTTAACTCCATTGGGAAGGATCTTGTACCTAAGTTTCTTGCATCATTCAAGTGATGTCATAAATGTTATATTAACATTAAACCAATGACAAAACATCACTTGAACACTTAGAGAATTCACTCAAGCACTCCCAACAGTGATTGATCATCCAGTAAACGATTCTCAGGTGCATCAAGAATAAAGAACAACACTGCTATGGACCAATTCCCCATATCAAGTTATTGTATGTCCTTAGTTGAGTTGTAACTTTATCATCGTTCTTATTTGTAATTCCTACTTAGCTTACTTAGAAGCATTGTGTAGGAAACTCTTTGTAAATCATAAAGCTCTGCGTTTATGCCTTGACGAGAGTTAGTCAAGTTGTAAAGTCTTTGTAATCGAGGTATTACAAAATGGCTTGTAATATGGTTGTTACAAGTTAGTGAGGGATTAAAGAGTTAATTCCTAGGTTACAATAGGCTGTAATCTAAATGTTTTGCTCAGTAGTGAAGTTAAAATCCTACAAGGATAGGTCGTGGTTTTTAATCCCGTGAGCTGGAAATTTTCCTCGTAAAAACTCTCAATGTTATTTACTTTCTGCTGTGTTTGTGTCATTTATGGAAACTAATAAAGAACCTGATATAGTTTGGTGGACTCTCGAATTCTACGATGCTCAAACTCCAATAGTCGTTCCTCGAATTATTCGTGTTATAGCTGGGGAGTTTTTTTGTCTATGTTTTATTTTCACAATAAAACATTAAATGTTTTCTTATTACATTTCAAATACTGGCTAAACTTTTAAATGCCGCCTGCTGAAAATATATGTAATTAAGAACATGGAGCCCAAGGATTTGAAGAGATGATTAGCAAAAAAATTTGCTTGGATATATATACAATGGAGAAAAGATATAGAAACCAAATGACATTGTAATGGTGAAATATATCCAAAATGTTGTGTTTGAGGATATGCTTTTCAGTTCCCCCAAGGCCCAAAACAACAACTGCGTCTATGTTAAAAGGGGCATACTTTTACTATGAAAAATCGCAAGTGAAAAAAAATAGGGGGCATTCCGAGAATTGAACTCGGGACCTCTCGCACCCTAAGCGAGAATCATACCACTAGACCAAATGCCCACGGTGTTGCTAATATAATCAGTGTTAAACATTTCAATTGCAAGAGATTTTCTCTTATATGCTAATTTTGTCTAGGGTAAAAAAATTATCCAATAAGAAACTTTTCAAACTTTGTGTGGTAGATACATTTTGTTTATAATCCTAATGATTGGTTTAGGAAAAAGAATAAACAAGAAGAAGATCTCTCTCATATATTTACAAAAATCACATATAATTACAAGCTGGATTTATGTATGGCGCAATCCAGCTACATATAAAATTGACAAGGGATGATAGCTAAAACATGGTATTCTTGTAAACCCGAACTTGTCCTAAACAAAATCAATAAATATTCAGGTCTGAAAATAAATTTCCAGCATTTGACCCTTAGTCCCTTACCTTTCGAGTTCTCAGAAAATTAAGAGATATATGGACAGGCCGCCGCATCCCTTTTACTCCATACAAATTATAACAAAGATTATGCTCATCATGTGTATATATTCCATCTCTGTTTTAAGTTAATAATAACAAAGAAACTAAGAGAAAAAAGAAGGGGAAATAATATTTGAGATGACGACTCACTACAAACAAACTTCTATAAAAGGTAAACGCCCCAAGGCCACCATGTATATCATTAATCCTACTATTTATAATTAATCAAGTTGTTTGCAAGTGCACATAACATTTAGCAAAATTCTCGTAAATTTAATTTCATAACATCCATGTTGTCCAACTTGCTTAATATGGCAAATCTCTGACACGATAACTTCATGGAATTTCTCTATGCCTAATGTTTCTGTAGTATGTCTTTTATTCACCTTCCAAGATGATAAACTCCAGAAATCCAAGCACTCAAAAAGATGCTCCGTAATCAGTATCAATATAGCACCAATATTTCTTATAGTATTGAAAATAAGAATTAGAGTTTGTTGAATAAGTTAAAGCAAAAGACCTGTAGGTTTTTTGTTGTTTATTTATGTGTAGAATAAGGGATGGTCCCCAGTTAAGGATGAATTGAAGATCATGCAAGTGTTTCCACGTAGGAGGCATGAAATGCAAAACTTTTTTTTTATTTTATTTTTATGATGCAAGTGTCACTGTCACTTTCTAGCCTTCTTAATTATTTTCTCGAATCTATTGTTACTTTCAATCCATATATGTATTTAAATAACTTTGTTTATCAAGATTTAGACACCAAACAATTTATTTTATTGGTATTTAAATTTTGGTCTCTCATAATTTCACCCCGTTCCATCTTTAGGGGTAGAAATGCCAACGTTCAGTGGGTTTATATTAAAATAGGGAGAAGTCTATATACGAGATTTGGGAGAGCCAATCCAAATGGGGTAATGCCACTTTATCAGGCATAAAACCATCATCAATTTGGGATTAAGGAAATTGCAACTTGCTGTTTAATTATAATCGAGGTTAAGGGCTATTTAATAAATAGTTAATCATTGTTTAATTTTTTATCACACTCAGATGCCAAACTAGAATCTTGCATGTGTAACAACTCCATGGACACACTCCTAGTGACTTTTAGATCCCACTTTAAAATGTGGCATCGTCTAGCTCTGTCCTTCTTCTCCTTTCCCCTTACCTACCTTTTGCGAAGAGAGAAAACGTTTAGTCAAACTTAGGGATACTATATATTTTTTTAATTGGAAGACCATTCGTTTTTAGAGAATAATAATGGTCATAATGGAGTGATAAATATTATTTCATCCTTAATGAACGGTCGCGGGTTCAAACTCTGGGTGTGAATTCACCTTTGATAGGAAATATTTTACCCCTCCACGTGGAACTTTCGATACAATTCGAATTTAATTGTTCCCGATGGGAATATTAGACATCGGTGAAAAACTCAAAAAAGAAAATGAATTTTTTAAGGAAATGTGATAAACAAACTTCGCCGATCCTTAGGAAAGCAAAATAAATAATGAAAAAAAATTTAGAAAAAGGAAGGAAAAATTCTCTACTGAAGAGTAGGGCACATATCAAAACAATTAAGAGAATAGAAGAAAAAAAACAACAATATTATTTACTCATTTCTCCAATAGCATTCCCTTTCAATAATAGCACAATTTATTATGATTTATGAGCTAACATGGTATGTCTGTTTTTCTTTCTGATTTTCGGTTTAATTGTTTAAATTCCAGACCTGTAAGTGTTGAAGAAGCTGATCGCGATGAGGATAAGCTTACATGAGATAAGCTTGATTAAATTGCATTATAGAGTTTGTAATCAGGGGTAAAATTGGAAGTTTGGGACAATTCCACTTTACCTATATAAGGTTCAGCTCGCCCAAAAGAGAGGATTATCAAGGTTTAAAGTCTTGTTCAAGGAAAGCAAAGACAAGAGGCAAGGAGGACAATTGGGCATCAAATCTCATCTTTCTTCCTTGTGTTTTTACCATTATTGATGAATTCTTCTATTGTTGTTTTTAGCACAATTATGAGTAGATAACTTATTTAGTCTAAGGTTTTGGTGGAACCTGTTAAGCATGAATATCTTGTTATATTGATAGAGTTTGCTTGGTTTTAATCTCTATTTGTTCAACTAAGTTCTTGTTGTAGTTGATTGAAGGGCCCTCAATTAGCTGTGCCTATTTAGTGTGTATCTACTCGGGAGAGAGTGCATATTTAGGTAGTTTTTAAACAACACCACTCCCAAAGTATAAGAGGGACCCATAACCAAGGGTTTAAAGGTTGGATTAGGGATAACGATACCTTGGGTGCAATCTAAAGTGAGCTATAATAAAAGATATCTAGCGTAACTCAGGAGAGTGCGTCTAGCAAATTGTCGTAATTATTCGGGAGAGATTTACTGTAACAAGAGTGCTTATGATTGATAGAGATAGGTAGGTCAAACTATATGAAATATACAAGAAGGGATTCCATCAACAGGGGAAACCATAACCTTAGATCTTTCTCGCATTTGTTTACAACCCAGCAATAGTTATATCTAGTTTAATTAATTTCATTCAGTTTTATTTAGTAGAAATACCAACAATTGATATTCATAATATTTGGGAAGTTTATTACGAAGAATCGAGTGAGTCTAACAACGATAATTGATAGGTTAATTCCCTGTGGGATTCGACTCTGGGTGAAATACTCAGATTATATTTGCAACGTCCGCTTAATTTTTTTATAAGACATAGTTGGGCGTGATCACCCCACAACAGAAACTAGATCAAACATGGTCGTAACAACACCCTCAACCTCCATGTCTCTATCATCTGCTTCCCTACACCATCTCATTGCCTCCTGTCGAGTTAAGTTAAAACTATCAAACTACCTAATATGGAGAACAGAAATACTCCGGTTGAGTTAATGAAGGTGACAGACATGATCAAGGAAGGCAAGCCAAACATAAGAAATTCATCTACTTCTGATGGTGCTGATAAGGATGTTGACAAGGTAATGATAACACTGACTGGGAGGAAAAGGATATTCTCCTAAGGAGTTAGATCTCTCTACATTGACTAAGGAAAGCATGTACCTCATTGTGGGATGTTCAATTGACAAAGAAATATGGGAATGCTTGGAGGAAGCATACTTACATGCAACTAAGGATAGGGAAATTCAGCTTAAGCAGCAGCTGCAGAACATCAAGCTAGGAACCAAAAGGCTTGATGAATATCTGAAGGAATTCAAAATCATATGTGATGGTCTTTCAACCATATACAAGCATGTTGATGAACACAACAAGGTGCGCAACTTTGCTAGAGGACTTGGTCCAGAGTACAAGACCTTTAAGATTGTCATGTTGGGAAAAGCTCCATATCCTACCATGAACCAGTTTGTCAATGCTCTTAGAGTATTTGACATGAGAAAGGATGAAGAAGAAATGAATCAACAAGGCTAAAACATGGCCTTTTCTGCTCAAAAAGGAAGAGGTCGTGGGGGTTACTCTAACAGAAGAGGAAACTCAAACTCCTCCTCAAGAGGAAGAGGTTTTATACTTGCAGGACAAGGTCAGACTAATCAGGCTACTCAGAACACTGAAATTCAAGTCAACCAAAGAGAAATGTAAACTTCCAAATATGTAGAAGGAACAACCACACAACTTTGAAATTCTTCTATAGATGGGACTATTCCTACCAGGCTGCAGAAGACTTTCCACATGCTTTTTCTGCTGTTAATTTGCATAATACACCAGCTGAGGATGAAACCATGTATGTTGACTCTAGTGCAAGCAGTCACATAACCAATTCAACACGTAATTTGTCAAACCTTCAAACTTATAATGGCCCTGATAAGATAATAGTTGGGAATGGCTCAAAAATTGACATCACACATATTGGCAATACAATAAAAATTTTACTTAAAGTAAAGGAAATTCTTGTTGTCCCTAAGATTAAAAAGAAACTGCTATCAGTTAGTAAGCTTGCAAAGGACAATTATTGTAACTTGGCTTTGATGTATCTAATTTTTGTTGTAAAGGACAAGAGCTCAGGGAGACTTCTAGCCAAGGGATCTAAGAAGAATGAGTTGTATTTACTGGAGGACAATAACTTCTATGCTCTATCTGCATCAAAGGAGTAGAAGAATACAGACAACACTCGGCATGCTAGATTAGGACTCCCTAGTTTGAAGTCTCTAAAGGTTCTTAGTAGTAATAAGTTTATTGATGTCAAGTACTGAAATAAATCCCCTATTGTTCGTGTTAGTTGTCAATTAGGTAACGGATGTAAGCTTCCATTTGAATTGAGAAATAAAATTGAAAAAGAGCTTTTGCTTATAATTCATCATGATCTTTGGGGTCCAGCACCTGTTGAATCATCTCAAAACATGAATTAATATGTGATATTTCTTGATGACTGTACAAGATATACCTAGTTCTATCCACTAAGAAGGAAATCTGAATTCTATGATATTTTTGTTAAGTTTCAGAAAATGGTTGAGAAAAAATTCACAAAGGCTATTAAGATTTTTCCAGTGTGATTGAGGTGGTGAATTCAACAACACTGCATTTATTGAGCATCTGGATAGTTGTGGGATTGTTAGAGATATCTTATGTCCTCATACACCTTAGCAGAATAGAGTCTCTGAAAGGAAACACAGGCATATAGAAACAAGTTTGACTTTATTGTTTCATGCAAAGTTGCCATAGTTTCTTTGGGTAGAAGCCTTCTTAACAGCTATATTCTTAATAAACAGAATGCCCTCACCAGTGTTAAAAGGAGTCTCCATTCTTTAAGCTCTTTGGAGAGCATCTGGATTATAATAGTCTAAAGGCATTGGGCTAGGTGTTTTCCCTACTTGAAAGGAAAAATAAAATTCTCCCCGAAGACCTATCCTTGTGTATTTATTGGATATAATAGTCTTTAAAAAGGTTATATGTACTATCATCCACTAGGAGAGTGTTTGTCTCAAGACATGTGGTCTTTGATGAGATCACATTGACATATGTGCAAGCAGATGCACCACTAGACAGTTTAAGTGACTCTACTCACATTGCTGCCTTTTATAAGTTTTTCTCTAAGTTGCAGGATACTTCCAGCTCAGATGTGGACCTTCCTACTTTAGGGGAGTCATTGAATTGATCACCACCAATTGATCGGTCCAAAGTTGATGTGAATGCACCACCACCAGTGTTGAATGGATCACCACTAACTGATCACCCCACAATTGATGCTCCTGCTAAAATTGTATAACCTACACCAACAAGTGACCAGCCTGCTGAATCACCTGTAGCATCAGTTTCTGAATCAACACATGATCACATGGCTGCAACAAATCCTAGCCTTCCCATGATCACAGTTGATACTCTTTTTGAACCTCAGTCCATTGAATCAAGTGAAGAATCAAACAGCTCAACCTAGGACAGTGCACCTTCTGAACCTAATATTTTTTCAGTTTATGATCCACAGAGAATTTAACTTGAAGTTGATCTCATTGGTTCAACACTTAATCTAATGAGGCTGAAAAAAACTATACCAACAGTAGCAGAACCTATTGATAAGGCAGAACTAGCATGGCACACCCAATGCATAGAATCATCACATGGTGACAAGGCAAAAATAAAAAACAACGCCAGTAATATACATGTGTCTGGTGGCAGCTAAGGAGCCACAGATAATAAATGAATCACTCAGCACTCAAGAATGGCTTGCAGCTACGTAAAAAGATAAAAATGCACTTCACCAAAACAAGGCCTGGACACCGGTGCCTAAGTTTATGAACATAGTTGACTCTAGGTGGATGTTCAAAACTAAGTTAAAGGCTTACAGATCCATTGACAGGTAGAAGGCAAGACTAGTTGCCAAAGGGTATTCACAACTTGAAGGAGTAGATTTTGAAGGAACCTTCGGTCCAGTTGTTAAAGCAACCACTATAAAAGTAGTCCTCTCAGTAGCTATGAGTCTCCACTGTGTAGTAGGTAACTCTGCATGGACATATATAGGAGGAGGTGTACATGAGTCAACCACCAGTGTAATACTTCTTAAATCTATAGACGTTTCAAGACCCACTAAATATAGAATTTAATTTTTATAATCTTAAATTATACTTCTATTACGGATTTAAACCCTTGTGATTGATTTTGAGTTACTTCTCTATTTATACATAATTGAATATGCAATTAGGAGAATATTAATAATTTTAATATTTTTAATTAGTAAAAGTAGGTACCATTAATTATTAGTTAAGTGAAAGCAAAACAAGAAAAAAATAATCATAATAACAATCGTAATAATAATAAAACATAGAAAAAAAAGGGGGGCATAAAGCCTTGGAAAAAGATAGAAACCTTTCATTCGAAAAGAGAAAAGGCTTAAAGCCTTAAAGTCAATACAGAACTACTGTTCTGTTCAGTCACGAAAAAAAAACAGAAGAAACAGAGAACTCAACCTTACGAATGGCAGCAGCCATCAAAATACTCACGCGAGGCAACGGAAAAATTCTAGGGTTCTTTACAAATCAAAAATTCATAAACTCAGGTATAAAAAATTCCCTATTCTCAGTTACCCTAAGGTAGTAATGGGTATAGTAATTCCCTTCTTTCTCTATATCAACAATAGATTTCATGTTTAGGGGTGAAACTATAAAATTGATTAAATGCACTGGTTATTGTAGAATCGATTGTTTGACCGGTGTCAATTGGACTGGGGCCTACGTATTGACTCGAGAAGTTTTAAGGTGAGTTGATATAACCCACTACCAAAGTGGTTTAACTCACAAAAGTATGCATATAAGGTGTTTAATGAATTGGCTAAAAGAGTGAACATGTACTTAATTGAAGTGAGTGAGTTCCTGTTAGCTTAGAATTATTTTAGTTAAAGTTAGATGATTTATTTTGATATATGTGCATAAATTTTCAGATTTTTGTGTTATTCTTATATGCCATTTTCATTTTAAAAACTCATGAAAAAGCAAGAATATTTAGAAATAATTTTGAATGTTTATTTTATTCTTATGTCATACCTTACATTTAAGAATTCTAGAATAAGTATGTTTGAAACATTTAGACTTGAAAAGTCACAAGAAGAAGTTTTAGAAAGAAAAGATTTTTGGGAGTATCATTTATTCTGAGAAGGGGTCATCGTCCAGGCCGAGGGTCCTGACTAAGGCGTTGACTTCCTGAAACTACTTGTGCCAAAGTAGGGAGCACACGAGCCGAGGGTCTCGTTGCTGAGAATTCACTTAGCCAAACTAAGGTATGATACATGAGTGCTGAGAACCATAAAGCGAGTGGCACCTCGTGGACTGGGCCTATTCGATCAGGTTGGGATCGAACCCGTGTCGATCACATGGTGACTAAGACAAAAATAGGTCAGGATAGTTGGAACTCCCAAAGTATAAAGAGAAGTATTTTTTTTTTAAAAAGAAACAAATTTCTTTTAGAATATTCATAAACTACTATTATGCGATTATTTTAGAATTGTTCTTAGAAGCTTTATGTTTTTCTATGCATTTAGATACTTTGCTCGTAATGTATATTGTATTAAATTTTCGTTCCCTGTCGTTGAGACTCACTGAGTACAATGGATGGTACTGACGTTCTCTTTTGAGAACCTAAGTTGGTCTGCGGTACAACGTAGGAACCAGTTTTGCAGGCGAACAGGCTACGGGTTAGGACTTCCATCTCTTCCAGTGCTATTGGTGAGCTCCACTTTTGTTCGTGATAAATTCATATTTATCTAACTATTCTTTGTTTACTTAGAGAACTGGTCAGAAATCTCATGTACTGAATAGTGCGTCAGTTTATCAGTAGAGGCTTTATAGACATAGTCGTGGGGTTAAAAATTCAGATGTTTTTTATAATAACTAAGTATTATTTCATTGTTTTCTACGAATAATGTTTTGGAGTTGATTTATTTTAGATATTTAAATTAAGTAAAAGTATTTTGTTATAGTATTGCCTTATTGCACATAAAGTTTGAGGTTATAATAGATTTGACAGGCGCAGATGGTTCGCTCGGTCATGTTTAGTGATCGGGTGCCGGTCCCGGCTTGTTTGTAAAATGGGTCGTGAAAAACTTGATATCAGAGCCTCAGGTTTATAGAGTCCTAGGAGTCTATGAAGCCGTGTTAGTAGAGTCTTGTTTATGGATATGAAGCGTGCCATACTTATAAACACGAGGCTACAAGCATTTAGGAAAAGTCTCCTTTTTTTCATACTTTAGATCGTGCAGTAGATCCTACCTCTAAGAAATTACCTAATGTATTCATTTCTCCAAAACTCGTAGAAATGGCTCGTACTCGCAACTCTGACACTGACACTCATGATGTTGTTCAAGAAACTATTGCTACTATTTTGGCTCAAGGCAGAACAATAAAGACTTCAACTCAGAAAAGGAAGGGTAAATCCACAAATGGGGTTCAAGTACCCCGGGTTGAACAGGAAGAAGGGGTGGAGCATGATGATCCAGTGCCTCAAGATCCAGTGCCGCCCCCAACAGCAACTCCGGCTCAGACAACTATATCTCCAGAGGTGGGTCAGATGTTTAATGCTATCAACACTACTATGGAGATGTTTAAGGCCTTCATGGCCAACCAGAACGAGAGAAGAGAAGAGATTCCACCTCAATCAAATAGACAGAGCAATTCTGAGTCCTCAAGAGTGAATGAATTTTTGAATTTGAGTCCTCCAGTGTTCCATGGTTCTATAGTTAATGAAGATCCAACGTTGTTTGCTCAGGGAGGGGGACAACCCCGTTTGTTTGCTACACTTGATCGTCAGAGTGCAGAGGCATCTGCAGAAGTTATTACAGGTATACTTTTAGTTTGCTCACATAATGCTTATGCAATAATGGATCCAGGTTCAACGTTTTCATATGCGACTCCATGCTTTGTAATTAACTTCGGGCTAGAACCTGAACAACTTAGTGAGCCATTCCTAGTATCTACTCCAGTTGGCGAGTCAGTGAAAGTTACAAGTGTCTATAGAGGTTGTATAGTTTCAGTCCATGGTCGTAACACCAAAGCCGATCTCATAGAGTTAGAAATGGTGGATTTCGATGTGATCATAGGTATGGATTAGTTGTCTTCCTACTATGCCATGTTAGATTGTCATGCCAAGATAGTCAGGTTCCAATTTCCAAATGAAGAAGTCTTAGAGTGGAAGGGTAGTTCAGCATCGCTTGTAGGTAAGTTTATTTCTTACCTTAAGGCACAACGAATAATCGGTAAGGGGTGTCTCGCCTATTTGGCTCACATCATTAATCCAGAATCAGAACCACCAGCTCTTCAGTCAGTGTCAGTTGTTCGAGAATTTCCAGAAGTTTTCCCAGATGACCTTCCTGGACTTCCTCCTGAAAGAATAATAGACTTTGGCATTGATCTCATTTCAGGCACTCAGCCCATATCTATACCTCCTTATAGGATGGCTCCAGCAGAACTTAATGAGTTGAGAGAACAGTTGAAAGACCTTCTTGACAAGGACTTCATCAGGCCGAGTGTATCACCGTGGGGTGCCCAGGTCCTGTTTGTAAAGAAGAAGGATTGGTCTCTCAGAATGTGCGTCGACTATCGGCAATTGAATAAAGTTACCATTAAGAACAAGTACCCACTGCCAAGAATTGATGATTTATTTGACCAACTTCAGGGTGCAAAGTGCTTTTCGAAGATATACTTGAGGTCGGGGTACCACCAGCTGAGAATCAGAGAAGAAGATATATCTAAAACATCCTTAAGAACTCGCTACGGGCACTATGAATTTCTAGTAATGTCCTTCGAGTTGACAAATGCTCCAGCTGCATTCATGGACCTCATGAACAGAGTTTTCAAGACATTCCTTGATACCTTTATTATCGTGTTTATAGATGATATTTTGGTATACTCTAAGAGCAAGGAAGATCATGCAAAACACCTCAGAATAGCCTTGCAGACCTTGAAGGAGAATGAGCTTTATGCCAAATTTTCAAAATGTGAGTTCTGGTTGCAGTCAGTGGCATTCTTAGGCCACGTGGTATCTAGTGAAGGCATAAAAGTAGATCCTCAGAAGACGGAAGCAGTCAAGAACTGGCCTAGGCCGACAACGCCAACTGAAATCAGGAGTTTCTTGGGGTTAGCTGGATACTATAGAAGGTTTGTAGAGGGGTTTTCCTCACTTGCAGCTCCATTAACTAAGTTGACTTAGAAAGAAGTTAAGTTCCAGTGGTCAGACGCTTGTGAGAAAAGTTTTCAAGAGTTAAAGAAGAAGTTGACCACTACACCTGTGTTAACCTTGCCGACAGGTTCGGGTGGGTTCACAGTGTATTGTGATGCCTCTAGACTGGGTCTTGGTTGTGTTCTTATGCAAAATGGAAAAGTTATTGCCTATGCTTCCAGACAGTTAAAGAATCATGAAAAGAACTACCCCACCCACGACTTATAGCTTGCATCAGTGGTGTTTGCATTAAAAATATGGAGACACTACCTTTATGGCGAGCATTCTGAAGTGTTTACAGATCACAAAAGCCTCCTGTACATTTTCAAGCAAAAAAAATTAAATTTGAGACAGAGAAGGTGGCTCGAGCTTGTCACACCTCCTTTTTCCGACACGGGATTGGATACGGGAGTTTTTCCAATTTAAGTGACATTATGCGGTTTTGGGATTTATTTATCAGTTTCAGAGTCGCCACCCGAATTTTTTACGGTGTTCCGGGACACTATTTATTTTATTGAAATCCCAAACCGAGGAAATTTTGACTCTGTTTTGATTTGTCTGCGGCCAGAGATCTGAGTAAGGAATTCTGTTAACCCGGGAGAAGGTGTTAGGCATTCCCGAGTTCTGTGGTTTTAGCACGGTCGCTTAACTATTAATATTTGGCCTAATTATCTAATTATTTACATGTTTTAAACCTATTGTGCTTTTACTTTTTATCCGCTTTTTAATATTCATGGAATTATTTTAATACAAGTCACGATTGACGTGCACTTGTTATTTTTGGACACGTTGCAAACCACGCCACATGAAATGTACCCGCGATTTACAACATGCTTATTTAATTAATGTTTTGAGTTAGGGTCGGGGACATGAGTTGCCACACCCGAGTGTAGATTATATGACTA
Source organism: Nicotiana paniculata (assembly GCA_005239505.1). NCBI lineage: Eukaryota > Viridiplantae > Streptophyta > Magnoliopsida > Solanales > Solanaceae > Nicotiana > Nicotiana paniculata. The sequence goes on along the minus strand of ML305935.1, from coordinate 178 downwards.
TGGCCATGACGATTAAATATGCCTATTTGAGGCGATATTCGATTATTCTCTAGGTTTTTTTTTGGGATTTTCGTCTGAAAGAGATATTTTTAGCTTATGGGGTATGTAAATAATATTTTTTTTTTTTATATTTATGGATTTATCTTGGGACAAGTCACGATGGTGTGCACTTGTTGTT
>MDKI01172350.1:0-10449 GCA_005239505.1 Nicotiana paniculata | reverse complement strand
TCTAATTCTGAACGTCTTCTTGTTGTGGCTATGTATTTACTTTGGGACTACGGAACGTTATTCTGGGAAATCCCCCTGCATATTTACTTTGGGACTCCGGGATGTTATCCTGGGAGATCCCCCTGCATATTTACTTTGGGACTACGGGATGTTATCTCGGGAGATCCCCCTGCATTTTTTACTTTGGGACTACGGGACGTTATCCTGGGAGATCCCCATGCACATTTACTTTGGGACTACGGGACGTTATCCCGGGAGATCCTCCTGCATATTTACTTTGGGACTACGAGACGGTATCCCGGGAGGTCCCCCCTGCACAGATGATGATACTTCGGTTATACATGTGATGGACTACGGGACGGTATCCCGGGATATTCACTAGACAGTTGAGAAAAGGACTAAAAGGAGGTATCCTGGGAGATCCTCATTGTTACCGTTGTTATTGATTCGTTCGTACTCCGTGTTTACTCTGTTCTTGTGTTTTCTTATTGCCTTGTTTGAACTAACTTACTTCACTGACGTATTCATTATTACTGTATGTTTTCATATTGTAAACGCCTATTATATTGTTTGACCTCGGTAGGGCCCTGACCTTCCTCGTCACTACCCGACCGAGGTTAGGCTTGGCACTTACTGAGTACCTCTGTGGTGTACTCATGCCCTTTCATGTGCATGTTTTTTATGTGCAGATCCAGGTACCTCCACTCAGGCGCACTATCCCCGAGGTTGAGAGATACAACAGAGACTTTGAGGTACATCTGCCGCGTCCGCAGACCAGGAGTCTATCATATTCCAGCTTTTTTGTGAAAAGTTTATCCTTCCTTACAGTTGTATAAACATTCTGGAGTTAGAGCAGTGTATTATATTCTGTTAGCCTGTGGTTTCCGTGAGTTTTCGGGTTTTGGGGTGATGTTGTAGACTTCCGTATTATCTTGGGTTGTATGTGCCAAGTGGCATTTATATACAGTCTTTCTTTTAGATTGTTCAGCTTTCATTTACTTAATTATTCCGCAAATTATGTTGTTATTCCGCATTGCTAGGCTTACCTAGTTATAGGGACTAGGTACCATCATGACATGTTCATGGAAGGCGAACTTGGGTCGTGACAGGTTGGTATCAGAGCACTAGGTTCATAGGAGTCACGGAACACAGGCCGGTTTATTTGAGTCTCGTTGATCGGTACAGAGACATCTGTGCTTATCTACGAGAGGCTATGTAACTGTTTAGGAAAAAAAATCTTCACTTCATTGATTTCCTTGTCGTGAAATATTTTTGACATCATTTCTAAACCTCTGTAGTCTATTATCTCACAGATGGTGAGGACCCGTGCTACTTAGAACGATCAGGCACCCGTGCCCCCTACTACACCCACTAGAGGCCGGGGCCGGGGTAGAGGCCGAAGACGCGCACGTGGTGCAGCGAGAGCACCTGTGCGAGCTGCCGCCGGGGTACCACCAGCAGATCCAGCCGAGGTTTAGACACCTGACACGCCTACTGCCACCACTACTCCAGCCTTTCAGGAGAAATTAGCTCAGTTCATGTCCATGTACACCACTCTGAATCAGGCCAGGTTGTTTCCCCTTGTTGAAACCACATCTTAGGCCGAGGGAGGAGCACAGACTCCTGCCACCCGCACTCCTGAGCAGCAAGTGCATGTGGAGCAGGTCCCAGAGGTCATTCATGTGCCGCTTGTTGTGCCAGTTCATCCCGAGGAAGGGTCAGCTGCTTCGGAGGACGAGTAGCGAAGACTTGAGAGGTCAAGAAGTATGACCCTCCGGTATTCAATGGACTAGCATCAGATGATGCCTTGGGATTTCTGGAGGAGTGTCATCGTATTCTTCGCACTATGGGTATAATCGGATCCAGTTGGCTTTCCTTTACTACCTTCCAGCTTCGCGGAGCCACCTATGATTGGTGGCACACCTATGAGTTAGACAGTCCATACGGGGCTGCTTCACCGACCTGGACCCAGTTCTCAGATATGTTCCTGAGAGAGTTTGTGCCTCATAGCCTCAGGGACGCATGGCGCGCAGAGTTTGAGCATTTGCGCCAGGGTGCTATGACAGTTTCATAGTATGCTATCCATTACACCAGATTGGCTAGGCATGCACCGGCTTTGGTTGCTACTGTCCGCGAGAGGGTTCACTGGTTCATTGGGAGTCTTGTTCCACCCATCAGATCTAGCATGGCTCAAGAGTTGGAGAAGTACATTCCTTATCAACATGTAATGAGCATTGCTAGGAGGATTGAGGGTATGCTCGCTAGGGAGCGAGAGGAGAGGGAGGCCAAGAGGTCTCGAGAGTCGGGCCACTACTCTGGTGCCCGTACCCCAACAACAGGTCGTCATGGTAGGGGTTATATGGTCCGCCCAGTTCATTCAACTCTTCCAGCAGCCAGCGGTACCCCAGCTCCACCCAGGCCTTAGGAGCCTTATTATACATCTCCAATTTCTAGCGCGCCTCTTGCGTGGAGTGCTTTCAGAGGTCAGTCTAGCACACCTGGCCCAAGCCAGTCACAGCTACCGCATCCTCCCAGAGCTTGTTTCGAGTGTGGCGATACACGTCATGTGGTTAGGGACTGCTCCAAACTTATTAGGGATGCATCTTCACAGACTTTTCAGCCACAACATGCTCAGCAGGGTTCTCAGGCCATGATCACAGCTCCAGCTGCTACTCCACCTACCCAACCAGCTAGGGGCGGAGGTTGGGGAGGTAGAGTTATCCCTCGAGGGGGAGGCCAGGCCAGATATTATGCTATTCCTGATCGTACCGAGGCTGTTGCCTCCGATTCTGTCATCACAGGTATTATACTGGTTTGTCAAAGAGATGCATCAGTTCTATTCGATCCAGGCTCCACGTATTCTTATGTGTCTTATTATTTTGATCTGCATTTGGTTATAGCCCGAGATTCTCTGGGTTCTCCTGTTTATGTTTCTACTCCTATGAGGGATTCTCTTGTTGTGGACTGCATTTATCGGTCGTGTTTGGTTACTATTCGTGGTTTTGAGACCAATGCGGATTTATTGTTACTCGATACGATGGATTTTGATATTATCTTTGGCATGGACTGGTTGTCACCCCATTATGCTATTCTTGATTGTCACGCCAAGACCGTGACGCTGGCTATGCCAGGTGTTCCGCGTGTTGAGTGGAGTGGTACTTTATATCACACTCCCCGTAGAGTTATCTCTTTTCTTAGAGCTCAGCGTATGGTTAAGAAGGGGTGTGCCACGTATTTGGCTTATGTTAGAGATGTCAGTGTTGATACCCCTTCTGTTGATTCAGTTCCAGTAGTACGGGATTATCCCGATATATTTCCAACTGATCTTTCGGGCATGCCGCCCGATAGAGACATTGATTTTGGCATTGATTTGTTGCCGGGCACTCAACCCATTTCCATTCCTCCTTACCGTATGGCTCCTCCTGAGTTGAAGGAGTTGAAGTATCAGTTACAAGAATTTCTTGATAAGGGTTTTATTCGACCCGGTGTTTCACCTTGGGGTGCTCCTGTCTTATTTGTGAAGAGCAAGGATGGTTCTATGCGAATGTGTATTGATTATCGCTATTTGAACAGGGTTACCGTGAAGAACTGTTATCCCTTGCCTCGTATTGATGATCTATTTGACCAGCTTCAAGGCACACATGTATTTTCTAAGATTTATTTGCACTCAGGTTACCATCAGTTGAAGATTCGGGAGCCGAATATCCTGAATATTTCTTTCAGGACTCGGTATGGCCATTACGAGTTTCTAGTTATGTCATTCGGGCTGACTAATACCCCCGCTATATTTATGCATTTGATGCACACTGTGTTCAGGCCATATCTCGACTCGTTCATCATTGTTTTCATAGATGATATTCTTGTTTACTCTCGGAGTCGGGAAGATCATGAGCAGCACCTGAGGATAGTGCTTCAGACCTTGAGAGAGAAGAAGTTGTATGCAAAATTCTCAAAATGTGAGTTTTGGTTGAGTTTTGTGGCATTCTTAGGCCACGTGGTATCGAGTGAGGGCATTCGAGTGGATCAGAAGAAGGTAGTGGCCATGCAGAGTTGGCCCAGGCCGTCCTCAATTACAAATATATTCGCAGTTTCCTTGGCTTGGCGGGTTACTACCGCCGTTTTGTGGAGGGATTTTCATCGATTGCATCTCCTATGACAAGATTGACCTAGAAGGGTGCTCCATTTCAGTGGACAAATGAGTGTGAGGCGAGCTTTCAGAAGCTCAAGTCATCTTTGACTACAGCCCCAATCTAGATATTGCCTACTGGTTCGGGGTCTTATACAGTTTATTGTGATGCCTCGCGAGTTGTCCTTGGAGCGGTGTTGATGCATGATGGTAGGGTGATTGCCTACGCATCCAGACAGTTGAATGTACATGAGAAGAATTACCCTTTCCATGACCTTGAGTTTGCTAACATTTGATCATGCCTTGAAGATCTGGCGTCATTATTTGTACGGTGTGCCTTGTGAGATTTATACTGACCACTGGAGTTTGCAGCACATATTTAGGGCAGAAGGATCTAAATTTGCGCCAGTGTAGATGGTTAGAGTTGCTAAAGGACTATGACATCACTATATTATACCACCCCCTGAAGGCTAATGTGGTGGCCAACGCCTTGATTCGCCGAGCAGAGAGTTTGAGAAGTTTGGCATACCTTCCTGCAGCTGAGAGGCCTCTAGCCTTAGATGTTCAGTCCTTACATAGTCACTTCGTGAGATTGGATCTTTCTGAGCCTTTTCGGGTATTAGCTTGTGTGGTTTCTCGGTCTTTCTTATTCGATTGTATCAGGGAGCGGCAGTAGGATGATCCTCATTTACTTGTCCTCAAGGACACGGTCAAGCACGGTGATGCCAGGGATGTGGCCATTGGAGATGACGGGGTATTGAGGATGGAGGGTCGAATCTGTGTGCCCAATGTTGATGGGCTTCGGGAGTTGATTTTAACAGAGGCCCATAGTTCGCGGTATTCCATCCATCCGGGTACAGCGAAGATGTATCAGGATTTGAGGCAAAACTATTGGTGGCGAAGAATGAAGAAGGATATAGCAGAGTTTGTAGCCAAGTGTCTCAACTATCAGCAGGTCAAATGTGAGCATCAGAGACCGGGAGGGTTACTTCAGCATATTGAGCTTCCAGAGTGGAAGTGGGAGCGGATCACCATGGACTTTGTGGTTGGGCTTCCTCGGACTTTGAGGAAGCATGATGCTACTTGGGTGATTGTGGATCGGCTGACCAAATCAGCCCAATTTATTCTGGTACTGACTACTTATTCATCGGAGCGCTTGGCGGAAATTTATATTCTGGAGATCATTCGTCTGCATGGTATTCCAGTTTCTATTATTTCATACAGAGGTACTCAGTTCACTTCACAGTTCTGGAGAGTCGTTCAGCAGGAGTTAGGTACTAGGGTGGAGTTAAGCACAACATTTCACCCCTAGACGGACGGACAGTCCGAGCGCACTATTCAGATTCTTGAGGATACGCTCCGTGTTTGTGTGATTGAGTTTGGAGGGTCTTGGGATCAGTTCTTTCCCTTGGCGGAGTTTTCTTACAACAACAATTATCAATCCAGCATTCACATGGCGCCGTGTGAGGCTTTATATGGTAGGAGGTGCAGATCTCCGGTGGGTTGGTTCGAGCCGGGTGAGACCAGGATATTGGGCACAGAGTTTGTTCATGATGCAATGGAGAAGGTCAAGGTGATTCAGGATAGACTCCGTACGGCCCAGTCCAGACAGAAGAGTTACGCGGACCGGTAGGTTCGTGATCTTTCATATATGGTCGGGGAGCGAGTTCTGCTTCGGGTTTCGCCTATGAAGGGCGTTATGAGATTTGGGAAGAAAGGGAAGTTGAGTCCGAGGTTTATTGGCCCTTTTGAGATATTGAGGTGTGTTGGGGAGGTTGCTTATGAGCTTGCCTTACCTCCCAGCTTGGCAGGAGTTCATCCGGTATTTCATGTTTCGATGCTCCGGAGGTATCACGGTGACCCGTCTAATGTCTTGGATTTCAGCTAAATTCATTTGGACAGGGATCTATCATATATTGAGGAGCCTGTAGCTATATTGGACAGGCATGTCATAAAGCTCCGGTCGAAGAACATTACTTCAGTAAAGGTTCATTGGCGGGGTCAGCCGGCCGAGGAGGTGGCCTGGGAGACCTAGCAGGATATGCGCAACAGTTACCCTTATGTTTTCACTACTTCAGGTATGTCTTTATGATCGTTCGAGGAAGAACGAATTTTTAAGTGTAGGAGGATGTGACGAATCAGTCGGTCGTCTTAAGAATTAATGCCCCGGTCCCCTGTTGACTGTTTTCCCCAAGTCTATTTCTGCTAAATTGAATTACCGGGACATTCGATTTTGTATTTCGGAGAGTTTTGGGACATTTAGTCCCTAAATGAGAGCTTAAGTGTTGGAAAGTTGCCCGTAGTCAGAGCAGTGGTAAGACGACCTCTAAATGGAAATCTGATGGTTCTGTTAGCTCTGTTAGGTGATTCCGGGGTTGGGAGCATGTTCGGAATGTACTTTTGAAGTCCGTAGCTCATTTAGGCTTGAAAATGCCGAAATTTGAATTTTTAAAGTTTCGGTCCGATTGTGAGATTTTGATCCGAGGGTCAGAATGGAATTCCAGAAGTTGCAGTAGTTCCATTATGTAATTTGGGATGTGTGTGCAAAATTTCAGGTCATTCAGACGTGTTTTGGTTAGGTTTTTGATCGAAAGTGTGTTTTGATGAAATTGGAAGTTCTTAGGCTTAAATCTTTGTTTAATTTGAGATTTCGATGTATTTCGGATGCTCAACGGGCCAATTCCTCCTATTTTTGAACTGTTGTTGTTGTTCCTGGTGCCCCTACATCGCGTTCTCTTTCTCTATTAGTTGAGAGTATTTTTAGGAGAGTGAGCATTGGATTATACTTGTATGAACTCTTCTTTAGAGGTTACTCTTTTTAGATATTTGGAGTTAATTAGAATATTATCTCTAATTTTGTACTTTTTTATGTACTCTAATCAGTATAATGATATTTTTCATCTCCACTTGTGCAGATAGGTTATCGAGGTAGAGACAAAATTTTAATTTTATGCATATGTTCTGAATTTTAGAAGGAGTATTTCAAGTACATATTTAATTATTATTTTAATACAAATATATTTCTCACGACCCCAGTTCGCCCTTCGTGAACACGTCGTGACGGCGCCTAGTACCTATAACTAGGTAAGCCTAGCAATGCGGAATAACAACATAATTCGCAGAATAATTAAGTAAAAGAAAGCTGAACAATCAAAAAGGGAGACTGTATATAAATGCCACTTGGCATATACAACCCAAAATAATACGGAAATCTACAACATCACCCTAAAACCCGGAAACTCACGGAAACCACAGGCTAACAAAATATAATACACTACTCTAACTCCAGAATATCCATACAACTGTAAGGAAGGATAAACTTTTCACAAAAAAGTTGGAATAAGATAGAGACTCTTGGTCTGCGGACGCGGCAGATATACCTCGACGTCTCTGTTGTTTCTCTCAACCTCGGGGATAGTGCGCCTGAGTGGAGGTACCTGGATCTGCACATGAAACACATGTGCAGGAAAGGGCATGCGTACACCAAAGTGGTACTTAGTAAGTGCCAAGCCTAACCTCGGTCAGTTAGTGACGAGGAAGGTCAGGGCCCTACTGAGGTCAAACAATATAATAGGGATTTACAGTATGAAAACAGGCGGTAACAATGAGTACAACAGTGAAATAAGATAGGTCAAAAAAAGGCAATAACAAAAACACAAGAACAGAGTCAACACGGAATATGTACAGCATAATAACAATGGCAACAATGAGGATCTCCCAGGATACCGTCCTGTAGTTCTTTTCTCAACTGTCTAGTGGATCTCCCGGGATACCGTCCCGTAGCCCATCATATGTATATCTGAAGGATCTCCCGGGATATCGTCCCGTAATCCATCATATATATATCCGAAGGGTCTCCCGGGATACCGTCCCGTAGTCCTTTTCTCAATTGACAAGTGGATCTCCCGGGATACCGTCTTGTAGTCCTTTTCTCAACTGTCTAGTGGATATCCCGGGATACCGTCCCGTAGTCCTTTTCTCAACTGTCCAGTGGATCTCCCGGGATACCGTCCAGTAGTCCATCACATGTATATCCGAAGGATCTCCCGGGATACCGTCCCGTAGTCCATCACATGTATATCTGAAGGATCTCCCGGGATACCATCTCGTAGTCGAACTATCAATGTGCAGGGGGATCTATTGGGAATCTAACCCACAGTCCCAAAGTAAATGTGCAGGGGGATCTGTCGGGAATCGAACCCGCAGTGCCAAAGTAAATGTGCAGGGGGTTCTATCGGGAATCGAACCCGCAGTGCCAAAGTAAATGTGCAGGGGGTTCTATCGGGAATCGGACCCGCAGCCCCAAAGTAAATATGCAGGGGGATCTAGCGGGAATCTAACCCACAGTCCCAAAGTAAATGTGCAGGGGGATCTATCGGGTATCGAACTCGCAATCCCAAAGTTTATCCCACATTCGTAGTCCCAATGTAAATACGCAGCCACAACAAGAAGATATTCAGAAATAGAGTGCAACAATACAAGGTAACAAGTAGTTCTAACCGTTAATGTTTCACGTAGTACAATTTAAGCAACTTTATCAAATAGGCAATTTAGGGCAGCTAGGCATGCTTTTCTAAGCTAACACAGACTATAATTACAAGTGGAAAAAAGAAACTCAATCTAAATATTTAAAGTAAAATCAGATTTTCAAAAATTAGCACAAGTACACGCTCGTCACCTCACGTACAAGGCATTCAATTACCATATATCACATCCTAAGGGGAAAGGTCCCCCACACAAGGTTAGACAAGCCACTTACCTCGATCCGGCTCAAAGTAAACTCAAAATCACACGTTTGCCACGAGTATCCGACTCCAAATGGCCCAAATCTACACAATTAAATTATATATTGTAAATAACATCTCATGCAACTGATTTTCACTGTTTAATTCAAGCTAAGGTGCGAAATTATGTAAAATGACCAAAATGCCCCTCGGGCCCACGTCTTGGAAATGGGTAAAAGTTTTATTTTCCGGACACCCATTCACTCACGAACTCATCTAACCAGAAACAATCGAAATCTGATGCAAAAAACCCCCAAAATTTTCAGAATTTCGGGTTGGGAAAATCTCATCACTTTCCTATGGGTTTTCCCCCATTTTCTATAATTAAACTAAAGAAATCAACGGGAATTAATGGTCTATCAATGAATTAGGATTAGAAAACGTTACCTATGATCCTTCTCTTCAAACCCCACAGAAAATCGCCAATCTTTGAGCCCTCACACGATTTTTAGAATTATGAACCAAACTCTCGGATTTTTGGAACAAAATAGAAAGGGAAATCGCACCTGCGGACTCGATCACCGCACCTGCGGTACCGCACCTGCGGGAAAAGCATCGCAGGTGCGAAAGTCACTTAAAATGCACTGGGGCCGCACCTGCGGTCGTTTGGTCGCGCCTGCGGTCCCGCACCTGCGGAATCCAGGTCGCACCTGCGATCACTGGCCAAAAACTCCCTTATCGCACCTCCGATCAAGGCCAACGCACCTGCGAGTCCGCACTTGCAGAAAACCTTCATAGGTGTGAAGACACCAGAAGGTGCCTGGTTCAGCAGCAACAATTTTTCCAAACTTCACCCGTTAAGCATCCGAAACAACCCCGAGGCCCCCGAGACATCAAACAAAGCCACCAACCAACCCTAACACCTCATTTGAACTAGGTCGAGCCTTAAAACACGTCTCTTAACATCAAAATCATCGATTATGCATAGGTTTAAGCCTATAAACTTAGGAAAATTCTAGACTTCACATCTGACGCCGAAACACGTCTAAATTTATCCGAATGACCTCAAATTTTGCACACACATCCCAAATGACATGTGGAACTACTGCAACTTCCGAAATTCCATTCCGATCCTCGGATCAAAAATTCACTATCGGACCGGAAACTCCAAAAATTCAAACTTCGGCATTTCAAGCCTAAATGAGCTACGGACTTCCAAAATACATTCCGAACACGCTCCCAACTCCTAAATCACCAAACAGAGCTAACGGAACCATCAGATTTCCATTCCAAGTCCGTCTTCACACTGCTCCGACTACGGGCAACTTTCCAACACTTAAGATCTCATTTAGGGACTAAATGTCCCAAAACTCTCCGAAACTCAAAACCGAACGTCCCGGTAATTCAATTAGTAGAAATAGACTTGGGGAAAGTAGTTAATAGGGGATCGGGGTGTTAATTCTCAAGACGACCGGCCGGGTCCTCACAGTATTATTTGAGTAAAAGCTACTAAGTCACAAAATGTGTGCGTCTTCGTGTAAAAGTTTCACATGAGTCTACAACATCCCTTGTAAAAGCAGGAAAGACTGATCTTGTCAA
>MDKI01132803.1:0-47314 GCA_005239505.1 Nicotiana paniculata | reverse complement strand
TCGATTTTAATTTTCCCACATGCCTTTCAAAATTGCATTCTAGGCCGTACAAATGAAACATAATCCCAAGTTAACCCACTTACCTCCTAAACCTTCATACTCTCCGTAATTTATGTTCAGGTTCTTCAGAAATTTACCCTCATTCACATTTTTTGGTACAATGGGCCTTTGCCGGCGAAGATTGCGGCCCCACCCCTGGAAATGGGCAATTTCCTCCAAGGTCGGAGTCATTTCACAGTCAGTAAAATGGAACACATTATTTTCAGGATCCCAGTGCGGAATCAAAGCTTCGATCACATCCCTCCTAGGCTTGATCGTCATCATGTGACCAAATGTCCCAAGTACTTTTTTATCTGGTTTCGCTCATATTCCTTAAAATCTCTCCATCAATCCCACAACAATTGTGGTATCTGATCAACAATAAGAAAATCCGGTATTCCTTCTGACCTGGGCCTCTTTTCGGACTTACCTATTTCTCCACTCATGGTGTACCTATTTATCCAGACACGGGATTAGATTTTAATCAAATATATTATTGACACAAAAAATTCGATTCTCGGGTTTGACCCTATAAAAATAAAAACAAAAACCAAACTACAGGACTAATTTTTTTTTGTTAAATTAGTAAAATAATTATGAGAAAGAAAGGAAGACTCAAAATGACTATTCTTTTGTAAAAGTGAACATAAAAAACTGGTCTCTTTTGTTAAAACGACCATTTTGCATTTTCGAGGAGGGTTTTAAGGCTATTTCGACAAAAGGACCGAACACATGGGCAAAACTTGTCGAAAGATAAAAAAACTGACAAAGTAACTATATTATTATTATTATTATTTTTTTACAGTAAGAGAAAAATAATAGTCCATATACACCTTTTTTTTTGTTTTTTTTTGTTTTTTTTTGTATTTTTATTTTTTTTAAAATGGGGTTGAACCTGATGAAGATTGCCTACGTATCTCACATCCGGTGAGAATCAAACCCGCGTAGTTCGGTTAAAATAAATTAAAAAAAATATTTTGAAAATTGTGCTTTTACATACTAAAACTCTTCAAAAAATTATTTTTTAACAATATTTTATGAAAACTTGGAGAAAATTTTCTCTTTCTCTCTCATCTGTTTAATCGGTATATCTTAAAGCCGGTCAACATTTGAATGAAGCCTACCAAATAATGTTACGTATAGCATATAAATATGAACATGTTGGTCCGAAAAATAGGTATCTGTCCTAGACGGACCCGGCCCCTGTGTCGAGTCCCGCTAAGTCCAATGTACATGATGCAAATAAAACGTAGCCTACTAGGGATATTCGTTGCTTATGGATTGTTCTTCCAAGTTTTCAAATCTTAAAGGAAATGGTATCTAGACCTGGCTTACCCAGGTGGACAACCCGAGTCGAGGAGCGTCAAGCATCACCAGTAGTAGAACAACACTGGCTAGCTAACGACTCTCCCGCCTAATCATGTGTGACTAAATCCTTCACCTGAAGCTGGTAGGCTAACTGGCTTTATCTCAAGACAGAAATTTTTGTGATGCTGGTAGGCAAACACAACATAACTACCTATAAGAAGACTCATAGGGGTGCGAGAGAGAATACAGTTTATATCACAGTTCAAATAAATATTAAAACGGTAAATTAGCAACAAATAACACATTAGGCTTCCAAACACAATAATATTCAAAATATGATAAAAGCAAAACAAGAGTCAATATACAAAGCTCGAATTCTTATTAATTGTCCCCAACAGAGTCGCCAGAGCTGTCACACCTCTTTTTTGCCACACAACCCTATTACGAGGTTGAGTTAGAAGAGTTTTTCCAGTTAAAGTGACGTTTTGAAAAGGGATTATTTATTATTTAGAGTAGCCACTTGGAATTGATTTTTGGTATTCCAAGTCACCTTTTATTTGAATCCCTTTCAAACGGAAGGTTTGACTCTTATTTCATGGTCTACGAAAATAGAAGACTGAGTAAGGAATTCTGTTGACCGAGGGGAAGGTGTAAGGCACCCCTCGAGTCCCGTGGTTCTAGCATGGTCGCTTTATTGACTCATGTAAGGATTAAATCATTTTTTTAAATTTTCGTGTATTTTATTGATCATGATTTATTTATTACCGCTCAATTAATTATTGTATTTTTATTACTTTTTTTTTTACTTTGATGCGATACGCACATAAGGTATATTTATGAATTTAGATGTTAAACCAAGGTACGAAATGTACACATGGTTAAAACATAATTATTTTACATTTAAAAGGCATCGAGACACAGGAATGCGCACATGACCCATTTATTATTTAAGCATATCAATCCGAGGTTCGGGTATGAACACATGGACTAATAGCGTATTTAAAATATTTAATAATTTTATCTCTTAACACCGACCAATTTATATGATAGCCACAATAGGATTACTAATTACCACAAAATTTTACAAAGATAATAAAATTTTAATTGCGTATGTATTTGGATAGTATTATTTGTTAAAGTACTATAATAGAACTAATTAATGTATCTAATTAGGTAACACTGTGATAAACTAATATTTCAGTTCAAAATGTGATTGGCTATTGCTTGTCCTCTAAAGGAACACCAAAAAAAGGGTTACATATAATTTGTGATTGTATTACTTCTTATTTATAAGATACAAATATGTTTTTAGCAGTATCTTCTTTAATTTTTTTTTTGTATATTTATAACTGCTCCTTCATTGATGTTCGTATATGGATAAGTAGGGTATTATTTCCACATGTATTCTTAAAAGACTACTAACACAATCTAAATTATAACATGATAATATTTTCTTGACAATGTGAACATACTTAACAAAAAAAAATTAACACTACAGGATTGCGCTAAAACTTACAATATTGACGGATAAGTTTTCCAACTAAGCTAATCCGAACTGATGTACTTTGTAGCCCGTAGGTGATGCCACCGGAGGTCCCGTGTACTAACTGTATTAGAATCGCGAACTCGAAACTACGAACAAAATCTCGAACTTCGGCTTCGAACTCAATAACTTAACTCCATAATTTTTCCAAGTGAACTTCTTACTCTAAAAAAATAGTCCCTTTTTTTAGTTGCTGAAAAACAAATTTTCCAGATTTTTCCTTCCTCTCGTTGTCTTCCTCTCCTTCTTTTCTTTTTTGCTTTCAATTTTTTTTTTGTTTCATTCTTTTTGCTTTCTCTTACTCTAACCTCCTTTTTTTTTTTCTTTCCTCTTGTTTATTTATAGAATAAGATAGATGAAGTGGTTGGTCAAATGTGATGTTGTGTGAGAGTGGAAGTGTAGGATGAGAAAATCAAGGGGGAGGGTTGAGGAGATCATGGTGAGTAGTTAGGATAATAATAATTTTTTTTTTTTGAATCTTTCAAGATTTATCCCTTTTTTAAAATAAAAAAAAATAAAAATTAAATGAAACCAAGGTGTATGTGTGCATAGTGACGTGAGGGGTGGGAGGAAATTAGGATTATTATTAATTTCCTTTTTTTTTAGTAAAAAATCTGATTTTCTTCAAAGAAGTTATGAAACAAACTTTATCACTTTAACGTTATTTTACTTCATTTTGAATTTTTTGTTTGTCTTTTATTTTAAAAAATAACTAAATTATGAGATAAGAAGAATAACCAATATTTCTTACAACATAAGAAAATTAAATATTTACATGTACTTTATATGATACTAAGAAAGATTCTATAACTTACTTATTAAAATTCTAATTATTTATATTTGTGATTTTTTTTAATTATAGATAGAAACAAAATTGTACTTTAAGAATGTGAGGATTTATTTATTTTTCAAATAAAATCTATTAAGAGTAAGATAAAAGTTTAAAACATCAAGATTAGACCTAAAAAGATATTTACACTAAAATGGTATAATATTTGAGTGTGGTCAAAAATTAGTTGTTCTCAACTACGATGAGAAATGAGGCTCTATCCCCTTTCTCGAGTAGTCCAAGATCTCCTTTTTGAGTGAGTTTTTGGAGAGGAAGAGAGAAAAAAGCCCCCTTCTTTCTTGTCTTAACCTGTATATATACGCTAAATATTATCCATTACCCAATTATCCTTGACGGTTATATTATGGTTTGCTGTGGACGCTTCAGGTTGACCTCCCTAAACACCACAGCACACGATACGCCATAAAAGCCCTTTGGTGACCCGACCTCGGCCGTGACGCTCGTCGTTACGGCGTCTTGTGGGTACAGTCATGGCTTATTTACCTTCTTGCCACCCCCTTCGAGGCTATTCTCACGTGGTCAGATTTCGACCCATACAGTATTCGTTTTTAGTATTTAAAATCTAAGTACAGAATCAACTGCTAATAAATACAATTATGCATTGTCTTAGAAACATGCTTTTGAAATAACATATGAAGTTTCTTTTTCTTCTATCTTTTCCTGGCATTTGCCTTTTTATTTACTTAAATTATTGTTGTTGAATTCGGTCATCTTTATTACAGACTTATTCTTATTTTTATTAGGTTGTTTTATTTCTAATATATAATTTTATTTTTATAAAATAAGCAAATTTAATAACACTCGAGCCGAACTTGAAATAAGATGTTGTACATTATTTTATTTCTATTTTCTACTTTAGTCTTTGTAGTGTATTTTCATTTATGGAGCCTTCATTAAGCTTCTTTCTTATGCTATCCATGCTTTTACCAAATCTTACATCAGATTACTTTTAGGAGGAGCTCGTTAACTAGTCCTTTAAGCTATTCTAGGTGGCTACATTATTGGTATCTAAGTAATACTTATTTGCTATCTTCATTTTCAATCAATGCCTACTAATGTGGTGACTTAAATTTTTTGCCTATTTCGTGTGTGTGCTGCATGTTGGATATTTCTGTTCTTGTAAAAAAGACTTCAAATATCTAATAGTGCAAGTTCTAACAAAATACTAAAATTAGTGTGCTATTGGAGCACGTAAAATTTGTAAAATATTATAGCACGAGACTATGCCACGAGAACCATGATCACCGTGTATTTTGAGTTATGCTCAAAAGATAGTGAAACACAAGCTTACCTATACAAAGAATTTCTAGAGCATTATGTTTGGTACTCTCGAGACAAGATATGGATAAAAAGAAAAATCAACGAACAAAACCCCCCAAGAATTCTAAAACTAAAGGAAACAGAAAACCAAAAAGAAAAAATTTTCGTAAGGCAAGAATCTCAAATAATGTAAATTCTAAAAACCTAAAAGGAAGCACACGACAGTAAGCACAAAATGAAAATAATCTTAAATAAATAAAATTCAAGTGATATGAGTTAGAATGCCGAATCAATTTTATGTAATGAATGCAGCAAACCGAACAACTTGTACAACATTCGTATATGAGTAAATTTTAAACCACAATCATACATGAGATATTGTAAACAAAAATCATAACTGACAAACTTTAAATATGAAGTTTTTGTAGAATAATGCACGAATGATCATTATCGCATAACTTTAAAAATATAGTACAAGGTTGAAATTTACCTCTAATCACAGGCAAAATTACTTATGTGCATGTCGTGAACAACTTATGGTAAAGAAGGTAGAATAGTGATTTCTTTATAAAAGTGGTTAGCTCCTCCTTAACTGTTTTGGTTCTAAGAATTTAGATACATAAATTAACTCCTAAATACAAAAGAGACGATAAAAATTGCATCTTAAACCAACACAAAAGGGACGATGGAAAAAAAGACATACGGTAGTTATAAAGAAAGAATTTAAGGGATTGTAAAACAAAAGGAAACAAAAACCAAAGAGAAAAAGAACTCGTAAGGCAAGAATGTCAAACAATGTAAATGCTACAGAATTCTAAACCTAAAAAAGCACACTTTAGTTTTTAATTTTGCTAAAAAATAATAATTAATGATTACAATTGCAAGTATATCCAACATATAACACACTTGCGAAGGGTAAAAAAAGGAACAACATTTGGATAGAGCCTTCGTGTTTTTAATATATAGATATAGATAGATATAGATAATTGGTCCCGTCGAAATAAAGTGTTTGGACATCGATTTTATGGCCACAATTAGCACATACACTTGTACACTTTTGAAAAACAAAACATGAATTTTCATCATCTCACTTTACAGAACTCTTCATGAAGCTGTACATGTATAAGGGAGGATGTGGACATCAGAGTCCTATTGTATTGTTCCAGGGGAAGGAACAAATATTTACAAGTATCAGCGGAGTTCTATGTTTGTATAAGATTCATAATGCTCAACAAGAGAGTACCAGCTTCTGCGATCAGGCTTTCACCATTCCAAAATTGGAGAAAAGTAGTTCTTTTGTCCAAGCATGAGGGCTGTATGTTATGTAACAAACTCAATTTGGTCTCTCTGAGGGAAATATAAGGTGCTTGTGTATCATGGGATGAATCTTTTCCAAACATGTAACCCAAAATTTTCTGGGGCAGAGGATAAATATTTCTAAAGGCCATTCTTCGAGCGTGTAGATGTCCAACCTGAGTCTTTTCATCATAAAATCAAAACAAAGAGGAACTTTTACGGTGTCTTGAGCTTCTCGGTTGCTCTATGGATGATCTTGGGGTTGGACCTGTGCTTTCAACCACATCTGGTTGAGTGTCTGACGATTGGGGAAGCAGCTTGCATCCAATTCTTCGGGCAAGAAATCGTGGAGAACTGAGGTAACTATGTGACTTTGTGACCTTTCTCATCTCTTGTTTGATTTTGCTGAATTCTTCTTCAAGTTCGCCAACTCTGGACTTCATCCTTTCTAAGTCCACCTTTAGGCCCTGGTTCTCACGCACGACTGTGACCCATCCATCTCTCTGTACTATTTGACCTGCCATGTCAGTGGGGCCAGTGACAGTGACAGGAGCAGCAGGGGCACTTTCTGTGTCCAAGACATGGAGGCACCCAGCTAGAGCTGTTCTCAGCTGCAATTGCTCGAAGAACAGGACTTGGAGAACTACTCGAAGAGGCAACCGGTCATTCTGGGATGCATGTGCACAAGCATCAATAGAGAGCTTCTGAAAGTCGATAATATTGCAAAGCTGCTCCTTTTCTTTATCTGAGAGCCAAGGATGCGCCTATACAATTTCATTTTAATCCATTAAGAATCTCGTTCAGAACTTCCAAAAGGATTGAATATTACAAGGTTTCACAGTGCAGAGTTGAAATTAATTAGCTCTAGATCATCAATGAAGTAAATAACAAGCACAGTGAAAAGATATACACGTGTTAAGACTACACAAACAGCATAAAAGAGAGCAGAAAACTGAGCTAGAAAATCAGCCAGCATAAAAAAGATTAAGAAGCTTTACTTGATGCAATTTGCTTTTGACTAGAGGCCTGTCCTCAGATAAGAAAGACTGTTTAATTGGAACAGTGCATTTTCAGACAATAAGTATGCTAGTGACACGCAATGAAATACTAAAACACAGCCATCCATGGAATAGAATGAAAAGACTAACCATTATGTGGCAGTAAATTAGCAGGCAAATAAACTAATCACAAACAATCAGATATATCATCATTAGCACAAAGTGAGGCAACGACTGAATCAAACCTTAAAGTATATATCTATAGCTCTGTATAGCCCATCATGCAGAGATCTTGAAGATTCTGGGAGAGCTTCAGCAAGTGAACGAATTTTTCCAGGCTTTAGGTTCACATCAGATGCAACTTCTGCAATATAGCTGTCTACCAGCTTCGCCACTCTCCTTAAAGGGTCAGATGATGGTGATGTTCCTATCTCAAATGAAGATGGAGCAGGTGTTGTGGCGACCCCAGGTTCAGAAGACATAAAATGAAGAATCATTCGTCCAACACAGTCAGTGTGATATAATGTATCAGAATCTGAGTAGGAAGGTATCAGCAAACCATCAAGGGACGCTAGGTCCAATTGCATTCCTATTCTCCTCTCCAGCGAGTCCTGGCATGTGTCGTTCACACCAAGAATCAGTGCAACTCGCAGAAGTCCCAACAAGAAACGGCAAAAAGATTTTCCCTTCAATTCAGGAAGCAGTTTCACAACACTTTCTAGGAGAACTTTCTGATCAACGGCAGCGGGTGTCATACTGAAACTAGCAACTGTTCTAGTTTTACCACTTTGCCCACTCTGCCATCGGCCAAGTCCCGGAAGGTACTTTCTACAGTAGTACATCATAGCACCTGCTAAATTTTCATGTCTAATACCTCTGGCTTCCATTGTTTGAATTAGTCTCTGAAATAAAGGTACAGAAAGATATGAGATGTCTTCGAACCACCAGTCAGATTCAATGGTTTGGATTCTAGCACCAGTGTTAATTCCATTCCACAATATACTACCTCCAGGGCTCTGTAAGCTGCCATACATCAACATAGGCCATCCAAATAAACTAGGATCTGTGCAGACCATCACAGAGAGCGCATTCAAGCATTTACTAATGATCTCTAGCTTATCTGCTCTTGGAATGACAGGATCACAAGTTTGGAGAGCCAATATGCAATCTTTCCAATTCCTAATAGTATTCTTATGAAAGTAAGCATCCGCCTTCAACAGTAAATTATCTTCTCCATACTCCTCCGTCATCTCCAAGTAGTCTGCTGCACAATAAATCATTACTATGTTCCTTGGGGTATATTCAACTCGAATACTGTAGCAGAATTTAACTGCAACCAGAAATATGTCACTCCCACCAGGGAAGTCTTCTAAAGTTGTCAGCAAAGTCCCTTCATGCGCACCTTGAGCTGCTTCTAGTATTTTGGCAATCCTCCCACATCTTGACATAAGTGGAAACTGTAGACAGAGCATTTTCAGCTGTTAGGCACGACTTGGCATAGAGAAGTTAAATTTGACTTAAAAAGGTGAGTTGAGGAGTCCTTATAAATTCAGCAATACTTGATCATGATAGGATGCAGAATAAGAAACAGCATTAAGACAAACTAAAAATGATTGGGAGGAAAAATCAAAGCAAGCATATTGAAAATCACCCTTGAGAAGAGTGCAGTTACTTTGTAGATTTGACACTATAGTCATCTTCTTCAGATCACTGATTGCACACACATCAGTTCTAAACTAGGGTTGCATCACTTTGTGAAAACTGAAACATCCTATTAGATGAAACAAAGTTGCCACAAACATTAGCATTCCAGTTTATTTCGGCTCCAAAGTTCCATCATTTTCTGAATCATTGCAACAAAAAACTAGATGATTGGTGAGAAAAAGTGAAGCTCGTTAGTGACTTTGTCAGTGAACATCCACTGCTTGGGAGGAGCAAGAATTAGGAAGGAAGATTTCCTCAAATTCAATTAGAATAAGCCATCGAGGAGTCACTAGATACATCAAATTTTGAGTACTTAGCAAAAAGAAGGCAAGAATTGAAGAGTCGGAAAAATAGGAATTGAATGGAATGACTAAGGTATTATTAAATAAAAACTACTCTTCTTTTCTGACTTACAAAAATTCTCTATTTTAATACTTAGTGGTATTTCCGAAGCAACACACTGTTTCAGGATATGATCCGCACAAGCATAATCAGTCTCTGCTGTATTTGAACGCCCTCCCTTCAAGCATAAACAGTCTAGGGAAATGATTCACATGAGGTAAACTCGTCTGTATTCATCCAATTAAGATTCATCCCCCTCAATGCTTTTCTTTTTGTTTTTCTTTCTTCTTTTTCTGAAGTGTGAATGAATAGAGAGGATTCATATAACTGAACATATCTAATTTGGGACTTAGGTTACACAAGTGGACCAAGCCGGGTATTAAAGTGGAGAAGGATAGAGAGGCAGGTCCATTATTCACCGAGTTTCATAGATGAAAAATTTCTCAGCTATTTAAAAAAAAGGAGATAATTAACCAATTCACGTATCTCTCTCTCAATTAACAGATATCAATAGGAATTATCAGAGGATTCAGATATCTTCAGATGCTGGAAATGATTATTTCCAAACAGTATTAATTGTTATGACTAAGCTAAATATATTTCCACCATTCAGACCATATGCCAACCTGTTCGAAATAAAATACTAATATATAATCCATGACTATTATGACACTAGACAGATTATCATTACTATACAAGAATTACTCTCACGCCCATTATATCTTCCCAACATATCCACTAAATCATAATTATAAAAAGAGCATATCCGTTAAATCATATGACAGTGCTAGGATTATTATTACTAAACAAGAATTAATTGCAAGCAACCCATCAAGTCTTGCTACAATGTTCATCAAGCCTTACCCAAGACATAATATTCAAAACTCATTAGATGATGGCTATTCCATATTAAATATACCAACATAGTTAGTTATAGTTCAAAAAGTGAGGTCCAGAGCAAATGTGGATTCCGTAGCCGAATATTTTAAAGGAAGTTCATTCAAATTAGTTTATAACATAAACAGTATAAAAGCGCGTCTCCTATAATTTTCATAGTAGCATGGACTACCAGATGTAATTGCTAGTTTTTCCTTGAGAGTTTCAGATTAGAGATTACATACAACATTAGGGACAATTCAAAAGGTAGAATAAGACAATCTTTTTAGTCACAGGCTAAGTTGCACGTCCTCAATTTTAAAGATTTAAAGAAGAATGACTACCTTGTGAAGGTGGAAGTTTACCCCATCTACTACCAAGGTAACATCACTGACCAAACTTGCATTGCAAAACCTGTCACAAGCATCAAACTATGAATCAAAGAAAAAACACAGCTAAATAATTCTAACTTATCCAAAGCTATTATCATGTTTTTTATTCTGAAAGGTGAATGAGACTCCAATCAGAACTATAACCCAGCCAAGGAATCTCCTGGTACTGAAATAATATTTTAACTTGCATTAACCAAATAGATTAGCCAAAAACAAACATATCCTCCTTGCCATAAAATAGATAATCTCCCCCAACCTCTCACAATATTACCATCAAGATTGATATTGCCACTAAAAATCTAAAGCACATCATCAAACTGGCATGTCAACCTAAAAGCAAGAGCCTAATAAAGTTCAACTCTATAATAATATCTATGCCAAATGCATAATTATTCATTTTTTATGATGGTAATGTCCAGGCCAGGTTGAGCGCCTTGACTATTCTACAAGGTACCTTTTACCTCCCAGCTCCCACCAGCACAGGTATCGGATAACACATCCCACCAAACCTTAGGCGGATAGGATGAAATCACCTAGTTTTTTGCTCCGCTGGAATTTAAGCTTAATACCTCATGGTTCTCCTACTACTTCATGGACCACTAGGTCACACCCTTGAGTGCTGGATGCAAAGTTCTTCATCGTAGCCCATAAAAACAAAAACTCAGGTATTTTTTATCTAAAGAAAGGTAAAAGAATAAAATTTACAACTAAAATAGGTTTTTTTGTACCACAGACAGAAATGTTGATGCAGAGTAACATACCAGTCATTTCCCTCACGGTAGAACCCAGTAACCTTCCCAGCAGGTGCCATCACAAGATCCAAACTCTAGAACACACCTCTCCTTATACACCCTTTCACTCAGTTTCTACTTTCTCCAACAAAAATTCTCCTGAATTCAATTGAAAAAAACATATGATACCCATTTGATCTTAGCATTTAATTACCAAAATTAAACAAACCCCATCAACGGAAAAAAGCAAACCACCAAACATGGGAACCATATAAGAGAATTCCAATGAGTCAAACCTTAAGTGGTCTCACGAGAATCTACTCAATTAATTACACACATAAAAAGCAATCATAATTATTGGTCCCCCTTCTCTTACAGCTAAGCTTCTTCTCCCTCCACCCAACACCCCCCAATAAAGTTACCCTTCGCTCTTGTTATGTTTCTAAAAAAGAGGCTCAAATGCACTGCTCACAACAACCCTAACAAAGAAAACAGCACAGCAAACACAAGAAGTATGGTCCATAATATACAATACACTTTACTTTTATATATACTGTATACTATATGTTTATATACTTGTGGCCTTTGTGTAAAGAGAACCCACAAAACCAAACCAGCAACACAAAGATTCTTCCTTTCTGCAAAGACCAATTACAATATTCAGTTGGATTTTTGACTAGTAGCAAGCTATTTTATTTACTTAGATTTGTATTTACATAACCCCTCACTCACTACATGTTAACTTCTACATGTAGAACCCCCACCCTCCTCTCCACCCCTAAGGGGTTCTATAGGCCGGCGAAGAAGGGAAATGGAGACAAGAAGACATGGTTAATGATGAGAGAGAAGGGGAATATGATGGTTGGGTTTTTGGTTCACGCTTTTTGTCGAACAGGTGGAGTGCGAATTGGTTTTTATCGAGAAAACAGCGTGGATCCAATGAGAATGTGGCTTTGGGTTCTGTGATGGCTCTTTTTTGTGGTCCGCTTAATTGGGTGACACGTGAACAATCATTTATTTTTCAAATGCGTTTCGTGCCTTTTATTACTTGGTGCTTTGCTTTGTGTACAAGAGAATTTAGGACATTAAATTAAGTCATTGATTACTAAATACTACATTAATAAAAGGAGTGAGAGAATCTAGGATTATAACTCCTTTTTACTCCAAATTCAATTAATTTAATATAGCCTGTCATACATTTATGTATTAACTAATCAAAAGAAATGCTACACTATGTATTTAATGGTTTAGTGTCAAGAACACTTTTTCTCTAAACTATGCAAGAAAAAACTGTTGTTTGTTGCATTCTTGTGTTATACATGCTTTTGCATTCATATCAAATCTTCTCTTATGAAGTAGACTATTTTGTATGCATTCACTCACACGGCCGAATCCAAGATTTTAAGAGGAGGGATGCATTATTGTGAAGATACAGATTTAGAATTTATGTTTGACGAGTTTAACTTTAGTATTTATCATATACCCACTACACTTTTGAAATTATAGGTTCAAAATTATATTCTTTTAAAATTTTACTCCATGCCGAAAACAAGATCGTCGGGAGTGAGATTTGAACCACCAATTTTACTCGTAGAGGTGCATCCAATGATTATTGCATCATAGAAGTCTTTGAGCATGAATTCACACACATATAATTAATTAATTTTCAAGAAATATAATATTATTATATATGATTCAGCCAAGTAATCATATGCTTTGTTTATTAAAATTTTAAGTAAAAAGAAAAAAAAAATTGTTTAGTGAAAGTGCAAAAATTATATCTGTGTTAGGATTATTTCCCGATCTCTCGTTTTCTATCTAGTTTGGAACATGCTAAATTTAAAATGAGCTAATATGTAGCCACTTTCCATTGATTGGATAACTTTGGTATTATTGTCGAATAGTTATTCCTATCGTCAATTCCCATCATTATTTTGCGCAAGAAGAAATATATTAGCCACCACCTGTCTAGTGAAGTTATCTTATAGCATCGGCGGACACACATGGTGGCAAATTAATTTAATTAAACTTGGTTTATTAAAAAATAATATTATATATATGTATAAATCAGGATTAAAGCTGGTAAATTTTGTATAAATATTTTATTTGAACCCATTTGACAACTACTATTTTGCGACTAAAATTATGTATTTCTAAGATTGAACTTGCTTGCACAAAATCTTAGGTCCGCCCACACTTCCCCTTTTTCGGTTTCATATAAGTATGTGTGTTTTATTTGAGAAGAGTCAACAAGTAAAAGGAACATGTAATAACCAAAATTATTTGTTTGTTAAAATATGAAATATAGTACATGAAGAGAGGAGAAACTTCACGATGTGCATGTAATGGAAATATTCGCATCGTTTAGGTAAGAGAGAATATTTGGTTGGTTAAAGCAATCCAGAAGCTTTCATTCGAAAATATTGATCTAAAGAATAATTTACATGTATGATTCCAAAATTTTCGCCTAATCTAATCACTCTTTGATTAAATAATCTTCATTAATAAATATCAATTTTAGTTATCATATTATGTTTTTTAACTAATATCTTTTTTTTCTGCATCAATGTGACTAATTAAAAATTGATTACTCGATGCCTACATCGGCAGGCGCACGTAGATCGAAGCAGTATCACGTGACATCGTTTCGTCGGTAATTTTATTTAAATATTTTTTGTTGTAGATGACATGCGAATAATAAATGTGTATACGGGTAAAACCGAGTCTGTGGGACGCCTCGGTTTCCGATGAAGTGAACGGAGCAAGAAACGTAAAAGCAAGGGACCGAAATCGAGGCAAGAAGCCCCTTGGTGGTCCGCGCAGTACACCCGCCCTTGGAAGTATCGAGGTCTGGTTCAAACCCCAAAAGCCTAAGAGAGCATTACCAGATAATCTAGCACGATCAAGAAAAGGCTGTAATATCCGCGACTGTGAGCTCCTAATTTTTGGTCATAATCGAAATTTTTACCACTTTTTAATATGCAAATATTTTTTGAGTTTAAACTACATATTTTAGCTTTTGTTTTACCTTTTATAGATTTTTCTTTAAAAAAAAATTAAAATAAAAAAGATTCACATTTTTTAATTACTAGCTTTGTTTTAATTTGCAAAAGAAAAGAAATTCACAAAAATATGTCGTTCTTCTAATTTTGGTAAAACTAGTAATTTTATAACTTTTCCTTAATAGTTTCTTATATTTTTCTAGTTTTTTATATTTAGTCTAGTATCTATAATTTTGATTATCTTTAATAGAAAAAAAAAAAAGGGAAAAGGACGAATGCAAAAATGATTCTTCCATATATTTTGTAACAAACTTACACTAGAGGCCAAGAAGGAAGAAGGGACACTCTTATTCTGATCTCAATCATTTTCTTCGCCAACAATTCACCACTTGCATATAAATGCACAATCTCACACACATTCACTCTGGAGATAACACACGAAAAATAAACAGAGCTGGAAAAAACGCAAGAAGAACAATTTTGGAATCCTATAGTGCTAGGGAGAAAAAAAAGAAAAACCTAGCAGCCTCTTTTCGTTCCAAGTTTTTGAGCGCCGCAAATTCTCCTCTGAGGAAGAAAATCAGCCACTGCAAATTTCACCTTCTTTCCTCCATTTTCATCCATGTAAGATCACTTGAAAGCTCCATGGATTCATAGCTCCAAGGTTCCATTACTGTTCAGCCCCATTTTTCACTTGAAACACCCCAAAATCTCACCCAAAACCAGCTGAAAACTAGTCACAAAAATGCAGCAACCTTGCCCCGATGAAACTCCACTCATCCCCGCCATTTTAACCAGCTGAAAAGGCAGCCACCATTCCCCATTGAAACCACCAGAAAGATAGCCTTAAAATAGTCCCCAAAAAAGGACCTAAAGTGCAGCAAAATCCAGCCTCAAAGAGCAGCGAAACCAGCTGCGAAACAACCTCGATACATTCACAAAATATAGGAAAACACTCTTCTTCTCTCATGGAGTTCAACGAGTATTAGCTGAGGCTTCGTACGAGTTTGTCGACGACGGTTCCGATCTCAGTTCATTTGAAAAACTTCTCTCTATTTTTGGCTTAGAGGTAATATCTCTTGCTTCACGATTTTGAGACTTTTTGCGTAATTGAGTTTCAGAAATGAAAGGATTAGATTCATTATCTTGTCCCCTGTAATTTCTTCTCTCTCTTTATGAATGTTAGTTTATGTTGAAACTTGATTAGATGTATTGGTCCTGGAGTTATACGCTTAGAGTTCTTAATTCCATGTACGCATGGCGGGTAAATAGATTACTTTATTCACTAGTTATCTTAATGTTACATGTTTCATATTTTAGTTGTGTTTAAGTATCAATAACTTTTGAGATCCTCATTTTTGTTATTATTTGAGTTATGTTAGTTGTATTTTAAGCCTTAAAGTGGGTCGAACAATTAGATGTCTTCAGATTTAGGCTATTGTGATGGTAAATAATGAATGGCCCAAATGAGTTTAAATTATGAGATTTTTTCCTTCTTATACCATATATGAAACTTTATTACTAAATATGTGCATAGTACGTAATTACCCGACCTGTTCATAATTTTCCTACAATTTTAATATCATCCGTTAATTAATAATTATTATGGCAGAATCTTCCTAATATGACGCGCTAAAAATCAGGAACAAAATCTCCCAATTAATTTAGCCACATTCAATTCAAATTTGAAACGGAAAACCTTTATCCCATCTGCGATCTTTTTTCTTAAACTACAATTAAAAAAAACACGAACAACTTCAAAAACTGAAAACAACTTGTAGAATTCAATTCTTCGAGATTTTTCCTCAAACTAGAAATCAAAAAGGCGACCAATTATTCAACAAAAACAAAATCAACTCAAATTGTAGAAACCAATATTGTAGATACTCTGCTCTTCATCTTTTTTTTTCTCATTCCAGAAATAAAAAAAAACGAAAAAATATAGAACAATACATCAGCAACAACACGCAATCATGTCCAAAATTCCAATCATGCTACAATTGAATGGGAAAAATCTGATTATAAAAAATGGGTCTCATCTCTGTATTTTTTGAGAAGAAAAAAGAATGGAGAAGATGAAGAAAGGGGAGGGGACAAACGGCGATGGTCTTAGGAATTAGGGGGAGCTGATTAAAATTGTTATGTTACAAATTCTATGAAAGTCTGATTTTATGTTGATATCTACAAAATTCCTACATTTATCTACAAATAAACTACAAATCAGTTTAAGTGTGTATAAAGCAGTATTGTTTTAAGGGTATCTACAAAATTACTACATTTATACTACAATTAAACTACGATCTATGTTGAAAAAAAATGTTGACTACAAAATTTTCTTTTCATCTACAAAATTTCTACAAATCAGTTATAGTATTGTATAAAGTTGTATTATTTTTAAGGGTATTTACAAAATTATTATATTTATACTACAATTAAACTACAATCTATGTTGAAAAAAAAATGTTGACTAAAAAATTTTCTCTTCTACAAATAAACTACAGATCAGTTTAAGTATTGTATAAAGTTGTATTGTTTTTAAGGGTATCTACAAAATTACTACATTTATACTACAATTAAACTACAATCTATGTTGAAAAAATATTAGACTACAAAATTTTATCTTCATCTATAAAATTTCTACAAAAAAAAAAATTACAAATCAATTTAAGGTTTCAGGGTGAATCTTAGTCTTTAAAAATTGAATCTTTGAATCAAAGTCAGAAGAAGGTGTAGGGGGTTGATTGGTTTCAAGGGTGATTTGAAGATAAATACTGTATAGAATTTTGAGATGGACATCAACATTTGACACGCCTGAGGTTGGGCTTATGCTTCTCTTCTCCAAGGAAAAAATGAGAGGGATTGATTTTATAATAAAACCATAATCCTATAATAGTTAGGATTTTGAATTCGAGAAGAAGTAGGAAAACTATGAAAGCGTGTGCCCTAAATTGCTTTTGCTTACGTACCAAAAAGACAATAGCTCTATGTTGTAAAACCATAAGAATATGATTTTGAATCCGAAAAGAAATAGGAAAAGCGTGGACCCTACTATTTCGTACGTAACAAAATTGCAATTTCCATCTCCGTATTTTTTGAGAAGAAGAAGGAATGGAGAAGAGAAAGAAAGGGGAGGGAAAAAACGGTGCTGGTCTTAAGAATTAGGGGGAGAGAGAAACATGGGATTTATGGACACCTTTAATTAAGGAGTAAAAAATGTCCAATTAATTAAACCCTTAATTAAGTATGATATAGAATTGGTAATTTGGTATACTAAGTATAATTAAGTCAAACCTTAACCATTGAGGGTAATAAGGTTTCCTATGTGGCATAGAAATATAAAAATTTCTTAAATTATCCGACCCAATAACTATTTTGTTCACCTAAACGAGCCGGTCCAAATGTTAATAAGGCTACGAGCAAGCCCACATTTCCACAACTAATTTACTTTATTCCTTCCACAATAATTTTCACAACTTATGCGTCATAATAATCTCAAAATAGGAAAAATAGTTCATATTCATAGTTTGCTTTAGGCGCATTTATTAAATCATTGTGATTATGAGTACGGTTCCCGTGGCATAGTCATGATTACATAATTCCAAACTCAAGTGCGCGTTTCAAGCGACTTGACCACAATTTCAAATAATTAAAATAAGCATGTTGTGAATCACGGGTGAGTTTCACGTGGCGTAATTTTCGATGTGTACAAAAACAACAAAGCGCACGACACTGTGACTTGTTTAGATAGATTCCATAATTATTTGAAATAATTAAAAGTGGTACAAAAGCGACAATGCAAAGGTTCTAAAACATATAATAATTCAGATAATTAAGCCAAATATTAATTGTTAAACGACCGCGCTAAAACCACGGAACTCGGGAGTGCCTCACACCTTCTCCGGGGTTAACAAAATTTCTTACCCGATCTTCTGTGTTCGCGGACCATAAATAGAGTTAATTTCCTTGATTTGAAAATTTTAAAATAAGCTGGTGACTTGGGACACTATAACTATTCCAAGTGGCGACTCTGAACTAAATAAATGATCCCATTTCGAATAATGTTACTTTAATTGGAAAAACTCCCTTATTTTAAGAAAAAGGAGGTGTAACAGCGACCAGCCGGATATCACGGCGTGGATCTCGACAGAGAAATGATGATTAGTTAAATGAAAGACTTTTACCTTTTATGGAATTGTACTTAGGGTAAAATTCTCCTACTATATAAATGAGGTTTGATTATTCATTAAGAACATTATATCAGACGTATCAAGGTAATATACTCTTATTTTCTCTGTCATTCAAAGTTCTTATTCTTGTTCATCAGCGTTTCGTTATTGTGAGTCCGGGATCAAGGGCATGCATCTCATTAAGGTTGTTACTAAGTCTAGGATCACCTCTCTTGATCGGTTTGATAATTTATCACGTCCTTTTCTAACACAATTTATTAGTTGTATTGAATTAATCCACGTGTTCTTAAAATCACTTACAAATTTAATTGTTATCCGATTTTTAAGGTAAATAAAATGGTACATATTATTTAAAGTAACACCACTTAACAACATTGAATTGTTAGCTCCGTGGTCAAGCCTTTGATTTAGATAACAGAGGTCGGGGGTTTGATCCCCCCATTGCGTATGTTACTTTTTGTTTTTGAGACTGCTTCTCTAAAAAAGAGGGGCTGAGTTTTTGGGGGAGTCGAACCTCTAACCTACCCGATAAAAGAAGAAGTATATAAATCAATGGGACACGGGGGCAGATCCACTCCTTTATAATGGGGTGGCATGACACCCGCTAAGATGATAAAATTTTTATGTACTTATATTAAGTTTTTAAAAATTAGGTTAAATGTTTGATCCTATCACCCACAGCCGTAAATTAAACAAAGGTCCCATGGTTGGTAGATTTTTTTGAAAGCTTTTCTCGTATGTAAAATTTAAGTTGAAAATTATCTCGAACCTTGTCCAACTTTCCCTTTTCGTGTGCTTTTTATTTCTTTTTGTCCAATCCTTTTCCTTTTCGGCTACCTCTCAATTTTCTATTTTTCGTTTCATTATTTTTTGTATTTTTCTTTTCTTTATTCTATTATTTACATGTGGTCTCTAACAGGAACACTCAAAAAAGAGACTCCGAAATTATAAATCCTATAAAATAAATATTCCTCTTAATCTCGAATTTATGAGTTTTCTTCTTTCATATCCGAAAATTTTTAGTCTTAATGTGAATTCCCGATTGAGATCAACCTTTTCTATTATATCACAAAAAATTGTATTATTCTATGGTTATTAAATATAATTTAAATCACTTAACTATTAAATTATGATAAAAAAATTCGTACGCGTTGCTTAAAAATATGAGATTTATGGTTTTGATTTTTTATAACTTGTAGTTTATTTAATTCTATACTTGTGAAGTATAATTTATCTATTGAAGATATTCTTAAAAAATTTCTTGTTCCGATTGATGTAGCACCCTTATTGAAAATATTATCTTACTTGAGTAAATTTATTTTTAATATACAAAAAAAAAAGATGTAATTTCATAGTGAAAATATTGATTTTACTTGTGTTGTTATAATAAAGGTATGCTTCATTATTTAAAATGCTAATTACGTCTATTTTTTAATATCTGAGATGTAATTTTTGTATTTGCAAATTGATAAATACCTATTAAGTTGATCCGAATAATCTCAAAAAATCAAATAAACATTCCTAATAAATTTCATATTAGTTATTACAAGGTATACATTTAGATAAATTATGACACCCGCCACCTTCAAATCCTAAATCCGCCTTTGATGGGACAGATGCAGATATTCAGGAAATCCCTCCTTGAATTTACAATTTTTATTTATGCTGATTTGTTGTCGTTGTACTCGGCTTTTCATTTTGGTCATCTCCCTAAACTTCTTTGGATCATTGGCTATCAATTAATTGTGACACCGCTTATTGTAAATTTTGCGTACGCCCCAGAATACCTAGTACGTAATCCATTAGAGACTAAATATTACACCGTTCATGTAATGTTTTTTTTTTAAGACCACATAGTACTCCTTCAGTGCTATATAGGCTTATTTCACAATATGATGGTTAGAAAATAAACTTCTATATAACATTTTCCTTCACATCTGTTCGACGTAAAATTTGTAAAGTAAACATTAAATATTTCTATGTTTTATTTGTAGATTAAGTCCGAACTTGACTAATAAGTAATATTTTGGCCATTCCATTCCATGTAAGGAGAGTAATTTG
Source organism: Nicotiana paniculata (assembly GCA_005239505.1). Classification (NCBI taxonomy): domain Eukaryota; kingdom Viridiplantae; phylum Streptophyta; class Magnoliopsida; order Solanales; family Solanaceae; genus Nicotiana; species Nicotiana paniculata. Next base: position 26,725 of record MDKI01132803.1, on the reverse strand, counting down.
TTAACAATAATATTCGTACTTCTATGTTTTAAATTTGGAGCAAGTCCAATATAACTTTAATAATTAAATTCAGAACCTTCCAATTCAGCCGAAGACTTCGGATTTGATGACGTTCAACCAACAGACCAAATCAAGAAAGATAAGCTATTAATGTCCCCATCATTTAATAACGTTCAACCAACATACCAAATTGATTGAGAAGACACAATACTAGGTGTTCCTAAATAATTACGAGTCACAAGCGTATACTAAATAATTACGTGTTCCTCTTATTTGGTGGAAATCCTATTTTTTCGATATATATTATTATAATTCATTCTATTTTCAAAATTCCAGTTTGTCTTTGCTAAAATTGATACTAGCTTTTTGCAATTAAGTTGCAAAAAGTGCGAGTATTTGATCGATTAAGTCACCTTGAAGTGAATGATCATTAACAGCAATTCATATAGCCGTATAGAATATAAATCTTTTAATTTAATGGGTTTTATCATATCCACGAGGCAAAGCAAAGCCAGGTTGAAATGATGAAATGTAAGACTTCGGCGTTATTGGCTATATGTATCAATCCATGAAACAAGACCAAAAAATTACAGAAATGTGACTTTTTTGGCATGGCTTGCCTCGTGCGCAGAATTTCAAGGTCAAAACTTAAAAGTGTTGCGAATGAGACAAGAACACTTGTTAAATTTAAATTTATGTGGCGTACTTCATCCAAGCAAAGACAGAATAGACTTTCAAAGGCTATTTGGTGAATTGAATTCAAACCTACAATTAACATAGAAATTAACCGAATTTGCTTTAGTCTTAATTGAGCTAAATGCAATGAGAGGTAGACACCGCTGATCTGCAGTTATCTTGATTATCTTTTATCTTAAATAAAGCCAGGATCAAAATTGAGCTTTATTATAAATTATAAATGATCGATTTTGGCGAAATTAACAATTAATCTCTCAACCGAAAATAAAAGAACATTCATCAAACAAAATAGGCTCATTAAAGAACCTATTAATATTTTTTAACAATTAATACCAAATGAGCAATTCTTTTTTAAAGGATTGAGATATGTTGGTTAATGGTAACGCAGTTGCGATATTATTTTCCATACTCTATCGCTAATCCCCTACGTAACATTCCAAGTACACCAACCATACTTGATATCATAATCTCTATTATCCATTTAGCAAAAAAGGATCTCAAGTCGTTTATTGCTTGAACCTCTAGGAGCTTTCTACTATTTAAGCATTGCTTTCAAAAGTATTGTATGGCATTATAGTTGGGATATCCAAGTTTTTAACCGCGGAGTAAGAGCCCTAACTTCCTTTTTGTTTTCTTCCAATGGTGGCGTCCGGATCAATTTGGACGCACCTCAACTATTCAACTACGTCAACTTCCTTCTTGCCTATCTATACCTAGGATTCCCATTTGGTTCGGTTGTAGCTTCCTTCTTCTGAGCTCTTATACCTTTAAAGCAGCTATATTTACTCGAACCGACGACCCTGTCCTCGAAAGTCATTACACATTTGCAGCAAGACTCGCCCTCGAATGAATTCATTTGGAGACTCTGCATTTGCCCAAGTTTAACTGTAAAATTCTGCATCCTCAGGGGTTGACTCAGCAATGTTACAAATGCGATGTTTCTAGGAGCATGTTCATAGTTAATGTATTCGAGTAATTCAGGGGGATGTGTACAAATAGCTACTAATAGAAGTTGTCTTTATTTTAAAGCCAGTATTTTAAATGTATTTATTCTTTAGCCATTAGTTTAATGAATTTTTACCGGACTGGACGAAAATACACTCATGCTATAACTTCTCAAGGAGGAGGTTGAACGTAAAAATTGTAGGGGGTACCCTATTTGGTCGCCCCCATTTAACCCCTCGCTGAGCTGAAGTTCACCAGTTAAGCTGAAGTTCGCCAGTTATAAAGACAAAACTTCAGCATACCGGGCTGAGTTCCCCAGTTACAAAGACAAAACTTCAGCTCTAGAGCTGAAGTTCCCCAGTTACAAGTCCTTGCGCAAGTTTGAAAATATCCTTGCGCATGTTTGAAGGTCCTTAACTTCAAGTTTCAAGTTCAAAAGTTAAAGTACAAGCAGTCCTTAACTTCAAGTTTCAAGTTCATAAGTTAAGGACAAGCAGTCCTTAACTTCATGTTTCAAGTTAAAAAGTTAAGGATAATATGTCCTTAACTTTATAGTTTTCAGTCCTTAACTTAAAAGTTCAAGTTAAAAAGTTAAGGACAATAGGCCCTTAACTTTTGAACTAAACTTCAGGACTTTCAGGACTACAGGTCCTTAACTTTTGAACTTAACTTCAAGACTTCAGGACTACATTTCCTTAACACAATTATCTTTGTCCTCAATTTTTTGTCTTTTTACCTTATTTTTCCTAATTATCTGTTGTTTAAGAAAATCTAAAAATCACTTCTTTTAGAAAACCAAAAGTTACGTCCTCCCACATGATTATTATTTTTTTTTTATGAAACCTCCCACGTGATTATTATGAGTAAATGATTTACTATGCAATTCAACTCCTAAGAGCAGACACAAAAGAATTTGAGAGGCTTATACAATTTATATGATTAAGCAATTCGTTTCTTCTGTTCAAAAGTGAATTTCACATATGAAAATAATGAAAACACTCATACAAACGCCAGAACCCCATTGCAAAAGGAGTAGTGCTGTAAGGAATGAATTTGAAAATGGCGTATTTTCATTGGAGAAGGAAAGGGTAACACCGCTATTCATATTAATTTTAATAGACTAGTGGCTACTTTTGGCATTAAAAATGCTGGATAAAAAATAAATACCACCTTAAATTGTGACTACCCCACGCCATTTCTACTAATTCAGAAACATAGTAATGTCACGTCCAACAGGAGAAAGCCCACAAACTATAAGCTTCTCGCTTCATTAACTACTTGAAACCAAACACAAATGACAACATCTATAGCACCTATTCGATCTAATTTCCTGGGAAGGGACATCAAATGAACAAATAGCAATAAATTGGAAAATTTTATAGCCCCAACAGCAGGTCAATCAAAATGATACAAGATACTTCCATACACAGGAATAAATAATATGAATTGACAACAATTATTAAAAGAACAGGACAGCTTTTCCTTCGTCTAATACCCAATAACTGTCGTAGACAAGGCTCTAGCGGCATACACCAACCTATGACACAATTTTGTAATGAATCTCATGTCACAAAATAGAATACATGATTGCTTACAGAAGAGAGGTACTTTAGATGTTGCAACACGTGAATAACGAAAAAATTATGTGTATGGGAGACAAACTACGTAAATTTTTACTGAGGAGAATCGTATGAAGAAAACGAAAGACCTGCCAACAAGTAGCAAACCATCAATTGGCAATTGTTTTAGACATGGCCTGCTTGACAGCCTCAGCGTATGTCCTGTGTTGGTATGTGAGTGTGGATTCAAGCAAGTCCCATAGGGATGTCTTCGGGTTCCAACCTGGTCATCACACATTTAACAGTTAGATTATTCTTGACTTTTACAAGTATTAAATTGTCAGTGGGTGAAGAAACAGGTCAATACCAAGCTGCCTGTTGATTATGGTCATGTCTGGAATTCTCTTGTCACTGTCGTCATACCCCTCGCCATAAAATTCTTTAGAACTTACATCAATGGTGGGTGTTTCAATTGAAGACTCCCCACTCACCTTTGAGTAGACCTGGTATTATTCAAAGAAAAGAGCTCAGAAAAATCAGCATGATTTCGACAATATGCTGAATCAGATTGACCAAAGTAGTTGCCACCACAAGAGGGTAGCGAAAAGACAAAATGAACAGTTAATTCACCCGAGTCATCATTTCAGCCAGCTGCCTGACAGTAACTTCATTGTTCGGATTACCAACGTTAAAGATATGACCATTGGCCCTTGCAGGATTTTCCTGAGGATATATACTTGAATCAAGATGGATTGTAATGTATTTCAGTAAACAAAAGAAAGGTATAAGGAGGTCAAACTCACGATCATTAGAAGAACAGCTTCAATAGCATCTTTTATATAAATGAACGTCCTTTGTGATTCTCCCCCATCCACAAGTTTCAAAGGTTCACGTCTTAAAAGGTTCTGCGAATAGGAAACATGAGATGATGAAATCATAACGGTCACAAGTGAACATCAGAGACAGGTTTAACGCCAACCAAAAGGACAGTATACACACATTACTAAAGCAAGCCAATACTCTTGGAACACCTTCACTAGGACCATCAATGCCAGGAATGAAATCCATCCTAGGACCAATCCAGTTAAAGGGCCTCACAATGGTGAACTCTAAGCCATTCTCAGCACCCTCAGCTGTAAATATACACGTGAGATATATGATAAGAGATTCAAGTATGAAACAGCCACATCAATGTATAATGTCACACACCATAGACCAGCCTCTCAATCAATTGCTTTGCACATGCGTAGGACCACCTCTGCTTCTCAATTGATCCAAAGATGCAAGGGGAGGCATCTTCCTTAAGCACATAGTAAGAAGGATCCTAGAAAACACCAAAGAGTTAGAACATTTCCACAACAAATAACGGAAAAGAAAATGGTAAATGACAATTCTCCATGATTCCACAGCTAAACACATTGTGGATTAAACAAAATTTCATTGATTTCTAATCCAGTTTCCTAAATTACCACTCTAAGTACAAGATATAACCCATGTAACTTCAAACAACAGCATGAAGACTACTTCAATTTGGCTGGCTTCATCCTGGTTATACTAGACTTCAACTCAAATTGCCAAAGGAGAAGAGAGGGCAACAAGGCCATGTTTAGAACATTTTTAGGATATCTACAGGTTGCCATCTACATTTAAACATGTTACCAGAAAAGAAAAATAACAAAGTACATTGAGATTATTTATATATGACAGCATTAATTGCAAAATTAAGACTATATTCAGCATAGGCAAATATTGAAATTTAAAGGATATAACAAGAACTTCCATGATATGACTCATGAAGCGCAAAGAAAATAACAGATCAACGTTTAGCATCAGTTATGCATTAATAAACTGAAAATATAACAGAGTGAAAGCAAACTCTCACCTGCCTCAGTGGGCTGTCTTTGGGTAAAAAGGCACCTATGGTTTTCCCATATACCTCACAAGTTGAAAAGTGAATGAGACGCTTTCCATTTTCTGAGCAGTACTTAACCTGCAATAATCAATTCACATCTATCAACCTCAACTGAAAAAAAGTGAAATGTTTCCAACTATTGACAATTATCAAAATCGAAACTACAAATTTCATCTCCCAATAAAGTAACTAATAGTCCAATATTCATACCACTGGCAAAGCATCAATGAAATTGCTGTAAATCGTATCAAGTGGACGAGTGTTGTAATCTGCTGGAGTACAGATCGCAGCAAGATTTATCGTCTACATCACAAGAAAAGCAAAAAATGTCAGCTATAGTTAAATACTCGCACAGATCAACATTAAAATCCCAGGGAAAAAAGCATCTGAAAACGTGCAGTTGCATATATTAACCAATACCCACAAAAAATTAGACAAAGCTGTTAAATGGAATAATTCCAAATAATAATTAAAAATGCATTAGGTACAAGAAGAAGAGTGTTCTGCATTAGAAATGTCTGGACACTCTCTATAAATGATCAAACTTAGATCCAACCAGAAGTGGATGCGGGATTTGAACGTTACAGGTTCGAATTCAAAATTCTACCACAAACTATTTGATTTACTAGGTTCGAAATCTATTATTTGTACTTATTTAGTGAACCATAACTAAAGCACTACATACACCTCCGGATCCAATACTAGTCTCAAATTCACAATATAGAGCCCAAAAATTGCGTAGTAAAATTGGAATATCCTAAAACCTATAATAAGAATTTAAAGCTCGTCATAATGGCGCAATAAACAAAAAGAGAATGAGATCAACTCATACAAATAACAAGCTGAAAAATGATAAGATTCCTCAAAATAATGCAAGATTCACCAAAAAAAGATCCATTTATTTTCATAATGAACTTTCTACCAGTGGCAATTTCGCAATAACGCTGAAAACCTGATCCTAGTGTTGAAACTAAGGCAAAATTGCAGATAATAAATATACTATATAAGATAATGCGAGAAATTACCAGATCTGCCATCTTGATGAGGCCTTCAAGGCGAGAATCATTCTTAATATTGATACGGTGGAACTGAATACGATCGGCCCAAGGGAGAGTTGCCGGTTCAAGCAAATGCTTAATTTTGTCACTGTAAACGTCGACGGCGAGTACCTTGTGAGGAGTCTCCGACATGAGTTTCTCGCATAAGTGGGACCCAATAAATCCACCGGCACCAATCATACATATTGTAATTGGCTTTATTGGATTACCGTCCAGATCTATTCTCCCTGCCATTTTTACAAGAACTTCACTTTCTCTCTCTATAACTTTTTGAAGTTATTCTTTGATTGTTCTTTCAGTTTCTCTCTCTGTATTGACGTGAATGGATATGGAGGATTGGGGGGAAAATGAATGGGGTTTTTGACGGTGAAGAAGAAAGGTTATATATTTAAAGCAAGAAAAAGGAGGGAGGAGAGGTTTCTCTCAGTCTGTGGCTGTGGCCCGACTGTATTTATTTTCTAAACAGTGTTAGTTCTACGCTCGAGAACATCACGTTTATTTTACGCGCTACACCATTGGACAATGTAAAAGATTAGTATTTTGGGGGATAAAGCTGATTGGATTTTGCTCTATAAATGATTATGGGAATTGTTGGTTAGGTGGAAATAAAGATGATTAGTTAAATGGAGAGATATGTCGTTTGAAGGGAGAGCTAGAATAATGGTAAAACCGTCTTCATGTAGTTTAATATTATATGCTATGAGTTTATGCCGTGAATCAATCATTGATACTTATATCAGAATAGTTGTTTACATTATACCTTTAGAAGTGCGGTTCTTATTCGAATTTTAAGTAAATATAAAATACTTTATGGATCGAGTTGGCCTTTTAGTTAAATGGAGATACGAGTTAGACTTGTAAATTAAATATAATAAAAAAATTCCTGTTTTTAAAATTTATAATAGGACGAGAAATGAAAAAATGGAAGTAGCAATTGAAGTCATTCCTATGGGACAAATCGTATCTAGTTCTTAAAAGGGAAGTAACAATGAACTCATAACATCCAGGAAAAATAATAATCTATACCTCTCATTTTAAAAATAACCAATTAATACTAATCATTGTTTAAATTATTTGTTAAAGTTTTGTGACTGAAAATTGACTCCTACAATCAAAATAATATTTTTATTTGGTTAAATAACAGAGAACAAATGAAAATTTTCGTAAATTCCTATTATTTTAGAGCACTAGAACATATTCTCTTAGGCACTCAAACATTTAGTTATATTATCATGTCATTATATTTTCAAAAACTTCAGATAACATTTCTCTAGGCAATTTTAACCAATAAATTTGTATACTGTTAAAATCGGGCCCATCCAGTTTTATTGATTAACCGATCAAGGGGACGGATCGATGATCGGCCCCGTATTATATCAGATCGAGACATGAGGATAGGGTACCGGGTTCGAGATTCGAAGTACCTGTCGAGATCGAGACCAGTGATGATCGAGACCAAACGGGATAGACATCGAGCAAGACCGAAGATAGCATAATAACGAAAAGCCTCCGTGACTGGTCGAGGATAATGGCGGAAATCTCATGGATCAAATCAAGAATGGTTATTTAGCTAATCATGGGATTTTCTTCTATAATTAGGATTGTACCATAAGTGAAATTCCTCTACTATATAAAGGGGACTCTAATCATTTGTAACCATCTTATTCTCGCATATCAAAGGAATACAATACTCTTTTTCTCTCTTATACTCTCTTGTTCATCAGTTTATTTCGTATTTCATAACTCTATTCTCAGTCGGTTCGGGGGCTATCTAGCTCGGGGGCTAAATTGCATTTCAATACTGGTTTTCTTTACTTTACTGTGAATTTCTATTATTAATCATCATATTTATCAATTGATACTAGGTGAAATTACGTATCCTTAAAACAACTTACAAGTTTAATTGTTATCCAATTTTAAGGGTAAACAGTTTGGCGCCCACCGTGATGCTAAGGATAACAGTGATTGCCTGGTATTAATTCTTGTAACACACACTGCTTTACGCTTGTTCTCGTAAGTGTTTTTGATTTCAGGATCAGTATGTCAAACTCACAAACAGTACCCACACACGCCGACAACGGTCTTGATTTTCATGGGGAAAATGACAATATAGCCGCTCCAGGGATCGAAGTACCTCAAGCTGGTCTCGAGGGGGTACCAGTTGCAAATCCCGTCGACGTCAGTTCTCATGTCGCCATAAATGCACATATGGGCGTCGATCCCGAGAATAGCATCTGCAGGGACCTTCGACCAGGCGGTCGAGGTACACAAGGCCGCGAAGACGGCAGAGTTAACCTTCAACTAATATTTGAAATGTTACAGGCTCAACAAGCTACCATAGCACAATTACAAAATCAGAATCGCGCACCGAGTAGAGTAGAATCCGAGCCCTCACTAGAAGTTATTCACAAGGCTAGACTAGTATTGGAGAGGTCAAACGAGAATGAATCAGGGACTGACCCTGCCATTATGAAAATGCTCGAAGAACTCACAAAACAGATCGAATCGGGGGAGAAGAAGATTGAAGAAAATGATAAAAAGGTAGAAACGTATAACTCCCGAGTTGATCAAATTCTGGGGGCATCACCGATTCCGAAAGGTTTAGATTCGAAGAAGTTCGTGCAGAAGCCTTCCCCCCCAAGTGCGGCTCCTAAGCCCATCCCAAAGAAATTCCACATGCCAGAAATTCCCAAGTATAATGGGACCACCGACCCTAATGAGCATGTCACTTCTTATACATGCGTAATAAAGGGGAATGATTTAGAGGATGACGAGATTAAGTCTGTTCTGCTGAAGAAGTTTGGAGAAACTTTATCGAAGGGAGCGATGATATGGTACCACAATTTGCCGCGCAATTCCATTGATTCCTTAGCCATGCTCGCAGATTCCTTCTTGAAAGCACATGCCGGAGCAATAAAGGTCGAGACTAGAAAGTCGGACCTCTTCAAAGTGAAGCAGAAGGAAAACGAAATGTTAAGGGAATTTGTATCTCGGTTCCAGATGGAACGTATAGACCTACCCCCAGTCGCAGATGATTGGGTTGTCCCAGCTTTTACTCAAGCTTTGAACGTACGAAGTTCGGTGGCCTCACGACAGCTAAATTTTAATTGAATATCCAACTATGACCTGGGCCGATGTGCACAATCGGTACCAGTCAAAAATCAGGGTCGATGATGATCAGTTGGGAGCTCCTTCCAGTTCCGTTTATCCAAACAGGCCCGTCAGTAGAATTCAAAGGGACATCAATAAAAAATCCCGATCTAACAGAGATCGGTGATAACCATACGGTGGAGATCATAGGAATAGCGGCCCTATACGCAAACCCTTCGAAGTGATCGAAGAAATTATCGAGGATAGAGCTCCCGAGGAACCATGAGTAAGAGTGGTTTCGATAAACACGTAGAGCCCACAGAAGCACCACGACTATCGGTATACAACTTCAGCATCGATGCATCAGCTATTGTATCGGCTATTGGGCGGATCAAAGATGCTAGATGTCCTTGACCCCTATAGAGCGATCCGGCCCAGAGGAACCCAAATCAAATATGCAAATACGATGGTACCCATGGTCACAGAATGGAGGACTACATACAGCTAAAGGAGGAGGTAGCCTGTTTGTTCAACGAGGGCCACCTTCGAGAATCTTTGAGCGACCGAGCTAAGATCCATTTCATAGATAGGGATGCAAACAGGAAGAACGAGCAGGAATAACCACAACATGTGATTCACGTGATCGTCGGTGGGGTCGATATTCTATGGGGGGCTGTATTCAAGCGCACCAATGTGTCGATCACCAGGGAAAAGCGAACTCGGGACTATGTGCCGAAAGGGAACTTGTCTTTCAATGACGAGGAAACAGAGGTATCTCACAACCCCCACAATGATGCACTGGTAATATCTATTCTTATGAATAAAATTCAGGTTAAACGTGTTTTGATTGATCAAGGAAGCTTGGACAACATTCAATTGAGGGTCGTGGAGCAGCTCGGCTTATAGGATCAAATTGTGAGTGCAGCTCGGGTTCTTAACGGCTTCAACATGGCAGGTGAAACTACGAAAGGAGAGATTATCTTTCCAGTAAACGTAGCCGGGACCGTCCAAGAGACAACGTTCCATGTGATCGAGGGAGATATGAGGTACAAAGCCCTGCTCGGAAGGCCCTGGATTCATAACATGAAGGTGGTACCTTCAACCCTTCACCAAGTTCTGAAGTTCCCAACACCGAAGGGAGTAAAAATGGTGTATGGGGAACAACATACCGCCAAAGAGATGTTTGCAGTCGATGAAGTGATACCAATATCTGCACTCTCATCAGCAAAGAGATCAGAGTCAAAAGAAAAGCAGGAAGCCTAATAGCAACTACAGACACTAGTCCCGACTCATTCAGAAAAGAAGGGAGCGAACGAGGACGAGGACGAGGACGATGACTACTGGAACCCTCGATCCTTCATAACCCCCGACAATTCTGATGCCCCCAAATCGACAGTCGAAGAGTGGAACAAGTCACGTTGATCGATCACCTGCCCGAACGAAAGGTATACCTGGGCACGGGGTTAACCCTCGAGCTCAGGAACAAACTTATTTTTTTTAAGCAATCCACTAGGCAGGGCCTAGTTATATATAAAATAGAAAAAACAAAAGGTCATGAGAGTCTAATAGTTGAACGAGATAAACTATGAAAATTACATAATACCTAATATCAATGTTGAATAAAATATCCAACACTGATAGCACATTGAATCTAATATAATTTGTAACAATGTATACTAGCCCAAGAATAATGATGCCTCTTAAATAAAGCTGAAAATTTAGCCTTTTGCACCTATAGCCCCTCAAACTAGCCACTGCCCATATTTCGCACAAATATCCTATTACCAATGTAGCCACATCTCTTATCTTGCATGAGTAGCCTATGAGAATTATGACGTAAGGATCAGAGTGCCATACTCTCCAGTCATGTCTGCTGTGATCTTGATTCAATCTATTCCTTTGTTGCAGTTGCTCCTTATGTTGCTTAATGATTATTTTTGTTCTTATTCCTTGAATTGGTCTAACCAAAACACCCGTAGTTCCCCTTAGGCAGTTGTTCATGCCTTTTTTTACTGGAAATTACGTGTGATCTCCATCTTGCTTTTGGCTCTTTCTTTGTGTGCCATCCCTTGTGAATTTTGAGCAATGTGGAATATATTGAATATGAGTTCGGAGCTGTCATCATAACTCTCTCTATGTGTTCCCAAGCACACACAATTGTCTTGATTTTGTGCCTGTATATTTTCAGCATACCAGTGTCCTTTTGTATCCTATTGTAGCTCATATGCTTTAGTTCTTGCACGAGGATATAAATGTGTAGTGTTGTTATGTGCAGCCTCCACCCTAAGGTTTTGGCACCTAGTTTCACACCTAATATCCTCCTATAACTCCTATCTCCTATGCTTGTGCATATCCATTTCCTACTAGTGGAATTGTCACGACCCAAATTTTCCCTCCGTTGGGTGTCGTGATGACACCTAGTAAGCCTACTTTCATGGAATTATGAGCAGCCTCCACCCTAAGGTTTTGGCACCTAGTTTCACACCTAATATCCTCCTATAACTCCTAGCTCCTATGCTTGTGCATATCTTTGATTTCCTACTAGTGGAATTGTCACGACCCAAATTTCTCCTCCGTTGGGTGTCGTGATGACACCTAGTCTTAAGGAATAGGTAAGCCTACTTTCATGGAATAGCAACAATAATAAATAAAATCTAAATTTTTTCTAAAATAAATAATTCTTTATACATTGCATATTCCCAAAAACCAGGTAGTACAAGTCATAAGCTCTATAAAGAGTTTTACTACAACTTCTAAATACAATTGTTAGGGGGTAAGTGAAAATAGTGTAAATACAAAATAGGAAGGTGACTCTGAAGCCTGCGAACGCAGCAGCAGGTTACCTTGAGCCTCCTCAGCAAGAGTCCGCACAGCTACTAACAATCAACACCTGGATCTGCACAAAAAATATGCAGAAGTGTAGAATGAGCACACCACAACGGTGCCCATTAAGTATCAAGACTAACCTCAGTGAAGTAGTGATGATGACTAGTCAAGACACCCATTGGTCTAATAAATCAACAGGCATAAATATAGGAATGACAGGGCATGACACCTATCTAATAACTACACAACATAGTTAACAACATAACAACTGCAATGCGGAAGGAAATACAACAATTAACGACGGAACATAATAAAAATACACAGAAGGATGGACTGGAACACAACCCAAGTCCGAAAATCACAACACAATAAGGACAAGTAGTAACTCAACACTACTTAGTCTCCACATAAGGCCTTGGCCACAAATAACATTAAAATGGTCAAATCTTCGAGTGTAAACTTTCACCCGCAATTTTTTATATTGAAAACTTTAAGGTAAGATCCTTTTTAAAGGGAAATTCTTTTGAAATATAATTTTTCCAACAGATGTCTCTCAGACATAATTTTCTTCAAGATCAAAGCTTTTCAAATATATTTTTCCAAAGAAAGTGTCCTTAAAACATAGTTTTTCTGCAACATAAACATTTTTCAAATATTCTCTTCCAAAGGGATATCCTTCAACATAGTTTTATTTAACATAAACATTTTTCAAATATCCTTTTTCCAAAGGAATGTCCTTCAACATAGTTTTATTCAGGATAATTGTTTTTCAAATTGGACTTTCCAATAGAATTGTCTTTCAAACATAATTCCTTTGATAAAATCTACCGGGATCCTGTCCCATAGTCCCGAATTCATCACACAATACAGAGGATCTCCGGGAATACGTCTGTAGTCCCAAAATCAATATGCAGTACAGGGGGAAAGCTCCCAGAATACGTCCGTAGTCCCAATTTAAATATGCAGTATAAGGGGAAAGCTCCCGGAATACGTCCATAGTCCCAAAATCAATATGCAGTACAGGGAGAAAGCTCCCGAAATATGTCCATAGTCCCAATTTAAATATGTAGTAAAGGGGGAAAGCTCCTGGAATACGGCCATAGTCCCAATTTAAATATGCAGTACAGGGGGAAAGCTCCTGGAATACGTCAGTTGTCCCAATTTAAATATGCAGTACAGGGGGAAAGCTCCCGGAATACGTCCGTAGTCCCAATTTAAATATGCAGTACAGGGAGGAAAGCTCCCGGAATACGTCTGTAGTCCCAATTTAAATATGCAGTGCAACAACCAAAGACAACAACTATAGCACGACAGAAGATTCGTACATCACCACATCAAATACAAAGCAACCAGTACAATGACACAAGATACGACGAATAAATCAATACAAGAACTTCAATTCACAAAGAAACAGTAGAACATCGTTCACAAGGAATAATCACGACATATAATACTAAGTGCAAAAGGGAACAACTTGACCAGGGAAAAACAAGACAAGCAACAAATCCACAAATTCAAGTCAACAATAAGAAGACAACACAAGTCAAATAATTCCAAGTAAGGACAAGTCAACTAAGGTATAGAGTATCTAAACTTCTTTTAAGGTTGAGCAGTTACGAGGATATTCAACAATTTCACTTAAGGACAAGTAGCAGGAGAATAATAATAACTTCAGTTAAAACAAAAAATAATTATAGGATGAGATGAAGATAATTACAATTTGAGATAAGAAGTTAAGAGGATCTAGCGTGACAGTAAAAATGAGTAAATTTTTCAGATAAGTCAATTAGGAGTCAGATAGGTAAGAGGAGTAAATCCAAAAGTAGGAAATCCTACATTTAGGCAAGTAAAGATAAAACTAGAAATTTTGAAATTCAATAATGCAAGAACAATTCATACTCATAAGAACCTAAGATTCTAAAAAGGCAAATTTTTCCACAAATAAGTCTGAGCACGCACTCATCACCTCGCGTACACGGACTACAACCAACATAGAAGACTCAAATCTTAAGAAGAAATTCCCCCACACAAGGTTAGGCAAGATACTTACCTCAACCGCTCAAATCAAACTTGAAATCACGTTCTTTCCACGAGTATCCGACTCCAAATGGCCCAAATCTAATCAAATCAATAGCATCAGGTAAATAATGCTACAAGCAACTAGTTTAACTAATAAATTCGAAGTTAAGACGCAAAATTAGGAAAATTTCCCAAAAGGTCCCCCGTGCCCACGTCTCGGAAATGAGTGAAAGTTACAATTTTAGAACACCCATTCACTCACGAGCTCATTCGAACATGAATCATCAAAAATCGACGTCAAAATCTCATTCAAATCTCAGATTTCTATTTGGGGAACCTTCCTCCCATTTTCATGATTTCCCCCCAAATTCATTGATTATATTGAAGAATTGCTATAGATTAATGATATAAAAGTGAAATAAGGTTAGGAATCGCTACCTATGAGCCTTCTCCTCCAAACCCACTCAAAATTTTCAAATGCCGAGCTCCACATCGATTTTAGAAGTTATGAAATCAAACCCTCGATTTTTCTTATTTCTGCCCAGCTGCTCTGTCACGACCCAATTTCCCACACGGGTCGTGATGGCGCCCAACAACGGGGTTAGGCAAGCCAACGTAAATTCTACCAAGTGTTACCAGTTTTAGACATTTATTTATAGGATATTGCCCGATGGCATGAAAGTAAAACATCTGATACGTGAGTCAAAAGATAAACATATGTATGAAAATGCAGCCCAACAACCCAAAATATACGCACGTATGTGCCAGGAACTAGTGTCACGAGTGTCGCGGGAAATTATCAGAATACACCAGAATACATAAATATATACAATCCCATGGTCTGAATGAAATAGACGGGAGAATAAGAAAAGGAAACTCCAAGGTGTTGCCAGGAAATCTCTAGGAAGAGCAGCTCACCGTGAAGTATAACCAACCCCAGTCAGTATCTAGCATCGAACTGATGATCAGACGTACCAGCCTCCGGACCTGTACAGTCAAGTACAGAAGAAAAGAAAGTGCAGCATGAGTACATACATAAGTACGTATCCTGACCCCTGCCCCTGGCTGGAGCGCCCCTGAAGTTACTTGTAAACCTGGCCCTCTTGCCCTGCTGACCCAGCTGAACCTGCTGACCTGGCTGACCCTGCTCCCTGCTCCTCACACGGTAACCCTCAATACGTCGAGCTATCTCCACTACGAGCTGATATGGGGTACCCATCTCTACCTCTCTGGCCATGGAGGTCCGAATACCCGGATGTAAGCCTTCTACAAACCGTCGAACCCTCTCTGCATCTGTGGGCAATATCATAAGAGCATGGCGAGATAACTCTGAAAACCTCACCTCGTAATCTGTCACGGACACCTGTCCCTACTTTAACATCTCAAACTGACCCCGAAGCTCCTCCCTCTCGGACGGAGGAATGTATCTATCCAAGAATAGCTGGGTGAACTGACTCCAAGTGACAGGAGAGGAATCTGCTGATCTACTAAGAACATATGACTGCCACCATCGGCGAGCTTTACCCTCAAGCTGAAATGTGGTAAAGTCCACTCCATGGGATGCTAAGATCCCTATGTTGTGCAGTCTATCCCTGCACCTATCAATGAAGTCCTGGGCATCCTCCCCTTGCTCACCCCCGAAGACTGGAGGGCGCAACCCGGTTCACCTGTCTAACATCTTATGCTGGTCACCACTGGTCTGAACTCTGGTGCTACTGCTGCAGGCTGGGCATCATCCACGGGCAGTGTACCCGGGGTTGGATGTAATGCTGCTGTCGGACCTGCGGCCTGGGCATTAGGGGTTTGGGCTCCCCCTCCCACCTGTGAAGTGACAGGGTCTGCTGGAAATAAACCAGCCTGGGACATGGTGTCCATGAATCTCATCATACGGACCATGGCTGCCTGAAAGCCCGACACCGTCATAAAGTCTACGGGTGCCAGATCTGCTGGGGGCACCTCATCCTGCTCCTCTAACATAGGTTCCTCTTGCGGCAGGACTGGTATAGCTCTGGGACGCCCTCTTCCCCTACCACGGGCAGGTGCTCTACCCCTGACCCTACCACAACCTCGAGCAGCGGGGGCGACAACCTCTCCCGGATTAGGCACATGAGATACACGCGTCCTCACCATCTGTGAGAGAATATAAATCATGAATTTAGTAAATCATAGACTGCACGATAGAGTAAGAACAAGCAGAGGTTTCCTAACATCCTGTAGCCTCCTGAAGATAAGTACAGACGTCTCCGTACCGATCCGCAAGACTCTACTAGGTTTGCCCGAGACTCGTGAGATTTACATGAACCTAGAGATATGATACCACGTTGTCATGACCCAATTTCCCACACGGGTCGTGATGGCGCCCAACAACGGGGCTAGGCAAGCCAACGTAAATTTTACCAAGTGTTACCAGTTTTAGACATTTATTTACAGGATATTTCCGATGACATGAAAGTAAAACATCTAATACGTGAGTCAAAAGATAAAAATATGTATGAAAATACATCCCAACAACCCAAATATACGCACGTGTGTGCCATGAACTAGTGTCACGAGTGTCGCGGGCAACTATCAGAATACACCAGAATACATAAATATATACAATCCCATAGTCTGAATGAAATAGATGGGAGAATAACAAAAGGAAACTCCAAGGTGCTGCCAGGAAATCTCCAGGAAGAGCAGCTCACCGTGAAGTATAACCAACCCCAGTCAGTATCTAGCACTGAACTGATGATCAGACGTACCAGCCTCCGGACCTGTACAGTCAAGTACAGAAGAAATGAAAGTGCAGCATGAGTACATACATAAGTACGTATCCAGTGAGTATCCCGCCTAATCTCGAAGAAGTAGTGACGAGAAGTCGACTCGATACTCACTAAGGCCCAACAATAATAATGTAAGACAGGATATAAGGAAAGCAGTAGGCAAGTAACAGAGTAAAATAAATAAGAAGAACTCATAGAGTTTCCAAATAAACATTAAAACAATAGCAAATCCCTTTTTTATTCTTCCTCAAATCTATCATCGACTCATAAGTCGGGAAACAATACCGAGCAGACATACGCACATAAGTGTAAGACATTTGGCTGGAGTCATAAGGGAGAATATCTATGCACTGCCGGGGATCGACCGGCCCGCACCAAGAGTGCATGCTCGCCATGTAATCATATCAAGAGTAGCTATGCACTGTCGGGGATCGACCGGCCCGTACCAAGAGTGCATGCTTACCAATAATCAAGCCTACGCACTGCCGGGGATCGACCGGCCCGTACCAAGAGTGTGTTTATTAGGAAATCATGTAGTATCATGGTATAACTTCGTCCATGCACTGGCGGGGATCGACCGGCCCGAACCAAGAGTTCATTCTCAATTAATTCCCTGTGCACTGCCGGGGATCAACCGGCCCGTACCAAGAGTGCACTAATAATCCGCCGTGGCGTACAACCCGCTCCCATAAGAGTGAAGGAAACTTACATATCGCTCGCGGAATGTAAATTGCAAAGCGACAACACGCGTATATTAAATATCAAGCCTACTTCACATATTGAACTTTTCCAATTACCTAATCATATGGAATACTCAAGGAGACAGTGATATATTCAAGCAAGAACATATAACAGGTAAATCATTTCAAAGCAGAATACAAGGCATGCTGTGGTCCTAGGCTACCCGAACATAAAAGGCGTAGTCGCTATGTGCGGACTCTCGCCACGTGGTACGCACGTAGCCCCCAAAATAATACATGCAACACATAGAATACCTATGGGGATATTTCCCTCTTACAAGGTTAGAAAGGAGACTCACCTCGACAAAGCACTCCTCCGACCAAGGACCAGGTCAAAAGATGCGTCCGAAACTCTGAATTTACTCTTAACGGCTCACAACTAGCCAATCATAATATAATTAAGTCAATTTCAGTCCCAAGAAGGAGAACTAACAAGAAATCCCAAAATTTAATCATTCTTGACGATTTTTAAAATTTCGACCCGGGCCCACACATTCGGATTTCGAAAATTCTTGAAGGAATCAATTACCCGAGGTCTAAGGGTCGTAATTATACCAGTCATACAAGAATTCATGGCTCAAAGGAGATAATTCATTAGTTTTCCCAAAACCCATTTTCAATTCAAGCCTTGGTTATTCTAAGAATTAGTAGGGGATTTCCTTGGCAATTCATGACTTTAATTAGATAAATGGAGTAGAATCACTCACCTTAGACAATCTTGGTCGAGGTTGGAGTGACCTGGAGCTTGGGAGTTCAACAATGAGGGTTTAAAATGAATGTGGTGAAGAAGACCCGTTTTGGAACTTAAATAGGGACTGCCTACAGGGATTCTCGCACTTGCGACTTTGGGACCGCAGGTGCGGTCCCGCACCTGCGAAGAAATGGCCGCACCTGCGGAGCTGGGCCTGGGGCTGGGCATCGCACCTGCAGAGAAGGAGTCCGCACCTGCGGCTGCCCTGCTCGCACCTGCGATGGGGGTCGCTCCTGCGATAGCTGGGACCGCAGGTGCGATATCGCCCCTACGACTGGTAGACCGCAGGTGCGGTCATACCAGAAGCAGCCACACCAGAAGCAGCCACACCAGCAATGATGCTGGTTTTTGGCTCCGTGCGGGGTTCGGGAGGCCTCTGGGCCCACCCGACCCCCGACAAAATATACCAACAAGTCCCAAATCATCTGACGGACTCGCTCGAGCCCACAGAAAACTCAAAACATCGTTGAAACTCAAAATCACCCTCCAACACCCCTTGAATCAAATTAAGAATTTAAGAAATTCCAGAATTCATTATATTGCGCCGAACGGGTCTATACTACTCGGAATGACCCCAAATTTTGCAGACAAGTCATAAATGACTATACGGAACCATCCCCGGTACCAGAATTCCGTTCGCACCTCGATAGCATAAAATCGCGTCCCAACACAAATTTCGAATATAAGGAAATCCTGATTTCCATTTCGGGAGCCGAAATGCTCCCGGGTCATCAGAAACCCGAGTTGAACATACGCCCAAATCTAAAATCATCATACGGAGCTACTGGAGCTGCCAGAACTCGATTACAAGGTCGTTTGTTCAAAATGCTGACCGAGGTCAAATTTGGCCAAATAGGCCAACCTTAAGGAACCAAGTGTTCCTAAACCATCCAAATCACTCCCAAATCCCGAACCACCCGCTCCCGCGAGTCATAAAGCACGAATAGCCGCAAAGGAAGGTTTCATTCAGGGAAACGAGATCCTAATATGCAAAACGACCGGCTGGGTCGTTGTATGCTCGCACCTGCGCTTCCAGGACCGCACCTGTTGTCCCGCTTCTGCGGCCTGGGCTCCGCATCTGCAGAAATCACTAATCCCCTCAAACTCCGCATCTGCGACACTTTCCTCGCAGATGCGGCTCCGCTTCTGCGGTCCATGAGATGCACCTGCGACCATTGACCCCTAAGCCTAAAACCGCACCTGCGACTCCTCCCCTTGCTTCTGCGGAACTGCACCTGCGGTCCCACATCCGCAGGTGCGTAAATGACAGGTTCAGCAACACCAGCAATCGCTTAAGCCCAAAATTCTTCCCGTTGATCATCCGAAACACACCCGAGGCCCCTGGTACCTAAACCAAAACAACCAACCAGTCCTAATAACTTATCCCAACTTAGTCGAGCCTTCAAAACACATCACATAACATCAAAATCGCCAATTATGCATGGATTCAAGCCTAAGAACTTATGAAAATTCTAAAATCTACAACTGATGTCGAAACACGTCAAAACTAGTCCGAATGACCTCAAATTTTACACACAGGTCATAAATGACATTACAGACCTACAAACACTCTTCCATTCCGATCCCGATATAAAATTTTACCTATCGGCCGAAATCGCCGAAATTCTAACTTTCGCCAATTCAAGCCTAAATCTACTACAGGCCTCGAAAACAGAATCCATACACGCTCCTAACCCTAAAATCACCCAACGTAGTCTATGAAATTCCATTCCGGATCCGTCTTCACACAGTTCCAACTACGGTCCGATTTCTAAAGCTTTCATATATAGGGACTATGTGACCAAAAACTCTCCGAATTTTGCAACTAATCATTCCGACAAGTCCCATAAGCAGATATAAAAGTGGGGAAATCAGTTATTAGGGGATCGGGGAGCTAACTCTCAAAATGACCGACCGGGTCGTTACATTCTCCCCCTCTTAAGAAAGTCGTTCGTCCTCGAACGTGCCAAGATTCACCTCGAACTCATCCAATCACTGATTGCACACTTCCAACACATACCCGCGGGTGATCCCATGTCACCCCAACTTACATAAGCTTGATGGCACCATCACAACTGCAATTTAGCCTTTCTATCACCACCGAGAAGCCTCATACCTCAATTTCTCACCTTCAACTCATTGTCAACAGACCTGATTCTAAGTCCATATCCGGTATCAGTCCCAACCAGCTACATCAAATCATGCCTACACCGACAAGGTACGACCACACAATATAACACACCACACATAGGCCCTTAATCTGCCCGAAATCAACTCAGCACCGATAATTAGCCTCATATCTGATAGAACTCTATTTCAAACCTCCATCACGCTGGTGATAATGCAAGAAACACGATGACCTCATAATTGACACCCGGACCACCCAGCCACAACTAATACCACCGGGAACTCACCCCGCAAGCTAAAACTTAAGGAGCACAGAACTAAAATGACTGAATATGAAAAGAGAAACACATAAGGAAACTACAAAACAAGCCCGACAAGCACAACTCTTTATCAATGCTAACCTACAAAACAATATAACAAGGAAAAAATTAAAGCACATGAACAAATCACAAGGATCCCATCCCGGTATGACTTCCACCGTGATGCTCAGCCCGGTTCGAACACATCGAATCATGAGGGTCTCGCCCTCAATTCTACATCAAAAATAGGATCACCAACTGAAAAGTTTCACTAGATCGCTTCCTTCAACAAAATTACAACACGTGCTGGCCCCCACACTGGTGGAGCATAAGAATCACAGCTTGTAACCACTATACTCAGGAATCACATCAAGCCTACTGTACTGGACAACATGAATTTACTAATAGTCCCATATCTCTCAATAAGGAATAGAAACATACGATAGACACGGGCTACCACTCACAGAATTCTCCCAACAGGAGCAAACACGAAGATAGAGTGCAAAGAATGAAATTTACTCATGAATAAAGCAACAAATAAGGGAAATCATCCCGACCAACTAAGCTATAATGAAATACAAATGGTGCCCTTCTGTAACAAATCAAAACATACCGGCACGATAACATCTGGCACAACGGCCTCCAACCCACTATATGAAACACATCAACAGGCCGGGCCTCCCCCTCTACTCACTTGAATGCCCTACTGTAACACATCTACCCCGAGCTTGGGACAATCTCTCACCCTATGACTGGTATCTCCACACTCAAAACAACCTCTCTGCTGGCGTGGCTGTGGAAACTGTGTGATACGAGTACTATGAGACCCACGAGTACCTGAAACCCCATGCGAAGCCGATAATGCAAACTGAACTGGCTGACCCACAAAACCTATACCGTGTCGCATCCTGCCTCCAAAATAAGGACCAGCAGATCTATCTGCTCTACGAGGCCTCCTCGCCTCCCTGGAATCTCTCTCTTGATCTCGTCTGTTCTCTCACTCCCGGTCCCACATGCCCTCTAACTGGCGAGCGATCCCTACCACCTGCTGAAACAAAACATACGACCCCAACTCTCGAGCCACACAGAACCAAATATCATGCCTGAGCCCTTGGATGAATCTACGGACTGTCTCTCTAACTGTAGCGACTAAGGTAGGTGCATGCCTGGCCAAATCACTGAATCTGATGACATACTCTAATACTGACATAGTGCCCTGGTGCAACTGCTCAAACTGCGCGCGCCATGCATCCCGAAGGGACTGGGGTACAAACTCTCTCAAGAACATCTCTGAAAACTGACTCCACGTAAGTGAAGTTGACTCGGCCGGGCTACTCAACTCGCATGCCCGCCACTACTGATAAGCCGCTCCTTGAAGCTGGAATGTAGTAAAAGCAACCCCACTTGTATCAACAATATCGAAAGTGCGTAGGATGCTATGACACTCCTCTAGAAATCTTGTGCACTCTCTGAAGCCAATCCGCTGAGTGTAGGAAGTTTATATCTCTTGAACCTTGGAAATCTAAACTGCTCTCCCTCAGATGTTGCTGATCTGACCATGAGCTGAACTCGAACCACAGGCTGTGTCACTATGACACATGGACTCCTGACCAACGTGAACTCGCTGCTCTGGAGTGTGGACGCTGGGAGTTTGGGCTCCTCCCCTGGTTAGTGAAGAAACTGGTGCAACCTGAAGTAACCCCGCTTGAGCCAATATACCAAACATGCTCAGGAACTGTGCTAAAGTCTCCTGAAGCCCGGGGGTAACAACAGGCGCCTCCGGTGCCTGCTCCCCAACTGGAACGGGTGGCTCCTCAACGGCTGCTCTGGTAGGTGGCCTAACTATGGTACGTACTCCTCGTCGACCTTGGCCTCTGCCCCTAGCGACATCTGTCTCAGGGGTGACATCATCAGGAACCGCGGTTCGTGTCCTCATCATCTGTAAGAGAATAGAATGACAAATTTCAAACTTCAAGGTCAATGAACTCGCACGATAGGAATGAAAGAAATGGAATTGTCCTAATAGTTCGGTAGCCTCTCGAAGATAAGTACGGACGTCTCCGCACCGATCCGCAAGACCCTACTAGACTCACTTATGACTCGTAACACCTATGAACCTAGAGCTTTGATACCAACTTGTCATGACCCCGTTATCGTGATGGAACCTAGTCTTAAGGATTTTCATG
Organism: Nicotiana paniculata; assembly: GCA_005239505.1. NCBI lineage: Eukaryota > Viridiplantae > Streptophyta > Magnoliopsida > Solanales > Solanaceae > Nicotiana > Nicotiana paniculata. Next base: position 3,752 of record MDKI01132803.1, on the reverse strand, counting down.
GAATAGCAACAATAATAAATAAAATCTAATATTTTTCTAAAATAAATATTTCTTTATACATTGCATATTCCCCAAAACCCGGTAGTACAAGTCATAAGCTCTATACAGAGTTTTACTACAACTTCTAAATACAACTGTTAGGGGGTAAGTGAAAACAATGTAAATACAAAAGAGGAAGGTGACTCCGAAACCTACGAATGCAGCAACAGGTTACCTTGAGTCTCCTCAGCAAGAGTCCGCAGATCTACTTAAAATCAAACCTGGATCTGCACAAAAAATATGCAGAAGTGTAGAATGAGCACACCACAACGGTGCCCACTAAGTATCAAGACAAACCTCTGTGAAGTAGTGACGAGGACTAGTCAAGACACCCACTGGTCTAATAAATCAACATGCATAAATATAGGAATGACAGGGCATGACACCTATCTAATGATTACACAACATAGTTAACAACATAACAACTACAATGCGGAAGAAAATACAATAATTAATGACGGAACATAATAAAAATACATAGAAGGATGGACGGGAACACAACCCAAGTCCGGAAATCACAACACAATAAGGACAAGTAGTAACTCAACACTGCATTAGTCTCCACACAAGGCCTTGGCAACAAATACCATTAAAATGGTCAAATCTTCGAGTGTAACTTGCACCCGCAATTTTTTATATTGAAAACTTTAACGCAAGATCCTTTTTAAAGGGAAATTCTTTTGAAATATAACTTTTCCGATAGATGTCTCTCAGACATAATTTTCTTCATGATCAAAGCTTTTCAAATATATTTTTCCAAAGAAATTGTCCTTAAAACATAGTTTTTCTACAACATAAACATTTTTTAAATATTCTCTTCCAAAGGGATATCCTTCAACATAGTTTTTTTCAACATAAACATTTTTCAAATATCCTTTTTCCAAAGGAATGTTCTTCAACATAGTTTATTCAGGATAATTTTTTTTCAAATTGGACTTTCCAATAGAATTGTCTTTCAAACATAATTCCTTTGATAAATTCTACCGGGATCCCGTTCCGTAATCCCGAATTCATCACACAATACAGAGGATCTCCTGGAATACATCCGTAGTTCCAAAATAAATATGCAGTACAGGGGGAAAGCTCCTGAAATACATTTGTAGTCCCAATTTAAATATGCAGTACAAGGGGAAAGCTCCCAGAATACGTCCGTAGTCCCAATTTAAATATGCAATACAGGGGGAATTCCCGGAATACATTCGTAGTCCCAATTTAAATATGCAGTACAGGGGGAAAGCTCTCGGAATATGTCCGTAGTCCCAATTTAAATATGCAGTACATGGGGAAAAGCTCCCGGAATACGTCCGTAGCCCCAATTTAAATTTGCAGTGCAACAACCAAATACAACAACTATAGCACAACAGAAGACTCGTACATCACCACATCAACAAAGCAACCAGGACAATGACACAAGATATGGCGAATAAACCAATACAAGAACTTCAATTCACAAAGAAACAGTAGAACATCGTTCACACGGAATAATCACGGCGCAGAATACTAAGTGCAAAAGGGAACAACTTGACTAGGGAAAAACAAGACAAGAAACAAATCCACACATTCAAGTCAAAAATAAGAAGACAACACAAGTCAAATAATTCCAAGTAAGGACAAGTCGACTAAGGTATAGATTATCTAAACTTCTTTTAAGGTTGAGCATTTACGAGTATATTCAACAATTTCACTTAAGGACAAGCAACAGGAGAATAGTCATAACTTCAGTTAAGACCAAAAATAATTATAGGAAGAGATGGAGATAATTACAATTTTAGATAAGTAGTTAAGAGGATCTAGCATGACATTAAAAAGGAGTTAATTTTTCAGATAAGTCAATTAGGAGTCAGATAGGAAAGAAGAGTAAATCCAAAAGTAGGAAATCCTACATTTAGGCAAGTAAAGATAAAACTAAAAATTTGGAAATTCAATCATTCCAAGAACAATTCATACTCAACGAATATAAGGACCTAATATCTCAAAAGGGAAAAATTTTCCACAAATAAGTCCGAGCACATTCGTCACCTCGCGTACATGGACTACAACCAACATAGAAGACTCAAATCCTATGGAGAAATTCCCCCCCACAAGGTTAGGCAAGATACTTACCTCAACCGCTCATATAAAACTTGAAATCACGTTCTTTCCATGAGTATCTGACTCCAAATGGCCCAAATCTAATCAAATCAATAGCATCAGGTAAATAATGCTACAAGCAACTAGTTTAACTAATAAATTCGAAGTTAAGACGCAAAATTAGGAAAATTTCCCAAAAGGTCCCCCGTGCCCACGTCTCGGAAATGAGTGAAAGTTACAATTTTAGAACACCCATTCACTCACGAGCTCATTCGAACATGAATCATCAAAAATCGACGTCGAAATCTCATTCAAATCTCAGATTTCTATTTGGGGAACCTTCCTCCCATTTTCCTGATTTTTCACCCAAATTCATTGATTATATTGAAGAAATTGCTATAGGTTAATGATATACAAGTGAAATAAGGTTAGGAATCGCTACCTATGATTCTTCTCCTCAAAACCCACTTAAAATTGTCAAATCCCGAGCTCCAAATTGATTTTAGAAGTTATGAAATCAAACCCTCGATTTTTCTTATTTCTGCCCAGCGCTGCTCGCACTTGAACTTCTAGGATCACACCTGCGGTCCCGCTTCTGCAGCCTGGGCTCCACATCTGCGGAAATCACTAATCCCCTCAAACTCCGCATCTGCGGCACTTTCCTCGCAGATGCGGCTCCGCTTCTGCGGTCCATGAGACGCACCTGCGACCACTAACCCCTAAGCCTAAAACCACACATGTGACTCCTCCCCTCCCTTCTGCGAAACCGCACCTGTGGTTCTACATCCGCAGGTGCGTAAATGACAGATTCAGCAACACCAACAATCGCCTAAGCCCAAAATTCTTCCCGTTGAGCATCCGAAACACACCCGAGGCCCCCGGGACCTCAACCAAAACCACCAACCAGTACTAATAACTTATCCCAACTTAGTCGATCCTTCAAAACACGTCACATAACATCAAAATCTCCAATTATGCATGGATTCAAGCCTAAGAACTTATGAAATTTCCAAAATGTACAACTGATGTTGAAACACGTCAAAACTAGTCCGAATGACCTCAAATTTTACACATATGTCATAAATGACACTACTGACCTACAACCACTCTCGAAATTCCATTCCAAGCCCGATATGAAAATTTCACCTATCGGTAAAAATCGCTGAAATTCTAACTTTCGCCAATTCAAGCCTAAATCTACTACACGCCTCGAAACACAATCTAAAATTTGTTGGCCCAAGAAAGGAAATAGTTTTGGAGATTGACAAAGTAACTCCGAGATGAACCAGGTCCATCACAGGTGACATAGACCAGCAGAGTTAAAGGCACATGAGATGCACATGCAGGAGATAAATGTATTCTGATTAAATTGAGATATCTTCTGATCGAAAAGATTGCAAAAACGAAATTGGAGAAGGACTCCTTATTCAATAAGGACAGAATCTAACATAAGGAAGGATTTAGGGGTTGAGTTTGACTAGAACTCTTTCACCAAGGAAGAGTAGCATGAGGATTCTAGTTAATTCATTTTCTACTAAATCCTATATATATATATATTGCAGAATGTTCTTTTTGTAGAGAGACGCACAAAAGCAGAAATTTATCAAGAATTGAGAGCAAAATTTCGTGAAGAAATTTTGCAA